>VXBR01012234.1:39122-127505 GCA_013400215.1 Cisticola juncidis | reverse complement strand
GCTGCCCGGGCACCAGGACGGCGCGGGGGGCCCGCAGCGAGCGCTCCGCCCGCGGTCTGCTGCCTCCTCCGCCGCTCCCTCGGGAGCGACGTGCTCAGAGCAGGGAGCGAGGGGATGCCAGCCCGCAGCCCCTCTGTTCGAAGGAGCCCGCCGGAGCAGGGCGAGCCCGCCGGAGCAGGCTGAGCTGCCGCCCGATGCCTGGTTGTCCCTCTGGGTGAATTCCTTGCGGCCGCTCGGGAGCCGAGGTGTCAAAACCGGACCGAAACTGTCAGCGTTTACCATGGCTCTGTGCAAGTAATAGGGAATTTACAGCTGCTTGAAAATTTGCAACATATGTCTTTACACTGCTTTATGCCACAGGTAGATTTGAGCTCATTCTTTCAAAGCTGGTGACAGTGTAACCTGAACGAGTTCAGTGGAGTTTTACCAGACCAGAGAAGGTGCAGTAATTATAGCTTACTAAGGTTTTATCTTTATTCTAGGACAGAGTCCCAGAATAGCTCAATTTCATTTTTGACAAATAATGTTTTGTTTGAAGAAAAAATTATTTTCAAACGTTTGCTTTTTAAAAGTTTTCACCTGTTGTCTTAAAAACCAGGTTTGACGTCTAGCTTATTCCAAAAGATACAGTCACTAGGGCTATAAGGAAGTGTGTACACACTGCAGAAGGATACCTTAGGTGTTCAGTTCTGATGTGAAAACCATACTGAGGAGCTCACATTTCCCTCTGTCAGTCCTCTGCTGAGGAAGGCTGACAGATTCCTTTATTTCAAGCAGGTTCTATTCTAAAGTTGCAGCCTGTAGCTTCCCTTTTCCACAGCCTAAATTTTATGCCAAGAATTTAATACCTAGAAGATAACTTTTCATTACAACTCCACACAATTGGCTAAAATTGAAAAACTTTGTAATTAGATTTTAGAAATAGTTCACCAACTTCAGTATTCAACAGCAGCTTTGACTTTACTTAAGAAAGTTTTAAGTAAAGCTCTGCATTAGGTTTCTGCAAAGCAACAGTCTTTCAAAAGAGATTCCTACAGTAAGTGAAGGGTTTTTTGGTTTTTGTACCAAGAAGCATCACAGTTTGCATCTATTTCAGAACTTTAATTTCTGTGCAAGCATCCTCTGCTCCAGTACTCTATTTCATGACTTCTGTATTGGCCAGCAGTTATCTGAATGCTGCAGAGCATCTTGTAGCAGTGAAATCCACATACAGACTTTGACAGTATCAAGGTTTTGTTTTTGATTTTTTTTTTTTTTTTTTCCATTTGCTTAATTTTAACTTATCTAAGTTAATCTTTAAACTTATTTCCTATATTGCACGAGAATATGAATAGGCTTATCTACCTTCCCAGCGTTATTCTCTGCTTTTCTATACTATTTGTAAGACAGGTGATTTCATTTTTATACTCTCTCCCCATAAAGTATTCTGTTCTTTGATTGTTCATATGTCCATCTCTGAGCTCTCCATCTCCATTTCTACTAACCTTTTGAAAACAGGTTGACATAATTAAGCTTTCTAAAGGATGTGTGATGATTCCACCATAGCATTGGGCTTTTACTCTTTTCTATTTCTTGGTTTAACATTTGAGGTCACTGCTGTGTGCTGAACTGGGGCTTTGACTGAACTGGTCACACTGATGACTGCAACTCTTCTTGTCTTCTCTCAATTCTCCCTCCACTCCCCTCTCCCCCTAAAATATTAACAAGAGATATATCTCTGTGTTAAGAAATAATATATAATCTCTTGTAAGTGACTGATTTTCACCAGCTAGTGCTGATTTAAACTGGAATTATTCTCTTGTCTTTGTATTCTCACATCTTTCACTGAATGCTTATTGAACACCATCTCTTCATAATTCATTATACTGCTGTCTAGTACCTACTTGAAATTAAAATTCTGTGACTTATGATGCTTAACCTCTGTCACTCAAATCCATTATATAGTGGAGATAGTAGGTATCATAAATAAAAGGAGACAAGCCAGAAATTCATTAACAAAATGTCTCGACTACTCAGCAATAAAGAATTAAAAAATCTCTATGATTTTTAATCCTATTTAAAAATAATTAAGCTTATACTGCTGTAACACTGCTAAGCCAGGCCAAAGATTAGTTTTAGATATCAAGAAATCTTTGAATAGTGTGTGCGTACAAAACATGCAAGCCAGGGAGGCATTATGAAAATCAGATGTGAATGATGAAATGTTGCCAGTATAGCATTGATGGTAATGGTGCTGTCGTATCAGCAGTTGTCCTTACATGTATGCAGTTAGGAAATCCTTGAGTGATCACTGAGGAAAAATTATCTCTGAAAACACACCTCCAGTTTAAGTTTTGTTTGTGGTACAGGAGCTGCAAAATGTATACACTGCATTAGAGGGTGAGACTGTTTTCACAAGGCTTTGGTGAAAACAATTCCATGTTTTCTGTTATGCAGGAGCAGAAGATTACCAATGAGACCTCCCTTCCTAGTCTTACTGTCTCAGGGCAACTAATACAAATACAGGACCAGGAAATTTCAATCAGAAATTCCAGAAGCAGAGAAAATGAATGAAATTTACTATCCTTCAAGTTGGTCACTATCCTCAGAGGCATTTAGTTGTACTTAAATCTTGAAGATCCTGAGGTTACATGGGAGACATTTATTTAGGAAGAAGGGCTAAGACAGGTCAAAGAAACATTTTTGAAATATTATTAGGAATTACACTGTGACCTGGCTCTTTAGGGCACTTAAGGAAACCTTTGTTGTGATCCAGTAACAACTCTGCTGAAGTAAAAGATGAAGATGTTGCAGGCAGTGAAGAGAGAACAAATAAACTGATTATTTTAAAATCTGTTAAATCTCTAGATTTTTCCTGAAGCAGATAAGAGAATCAGGTAAATATCTGAAAGAATATTACTACTGAATTAAAGAACCGAAATTTGATTCTTAAAGAACCAAATTTGTTACAAACTGTTAGGCAGGAGTTGTAGAGAGAAGTAATACCTTTTATTAAACTAAAAATTAAGTTACTAAAACAGAGGCTTTGAGGAGATGCCAAGAAGGATAAATTGAGTAAATTGAAAAGGCTTTTTGATCTGTTTCCCTTGCACAAATATGTGTTACTCAGCTTATGCCACTGAGAGCCCTGAAATGACTGCAGCTGGCAAGCCTATTGCTCACAGGGAGATTTTTCTGCACAGCCCTTACTGGTGGATGTGTTTTTTAGCTGAATATATCAGCTTCTGAAAGAAGCATATTAGCATGGGATGTACAAATGGGCTGGTTTCATTCTGTTGGAAAACCTCGTAGTTTTTTTCCCTAGTTAGACACACCAAGCACATCTTGGACTTTTTAAGTTGCTTCTATTCTAAGTTGTGTAAATGATAAGGGTGCAAAGTAGATATGAATGTGCTATTATGGGGATATCTAACTTTGCACAGGGTGCCCAAGGAAGCAGTTGGAAAGGTTCGATTATCCACAAAGATCTAAATTTGTGGAGATACTGTCCTTGAAGTTACCAAGATTCAGACTATTATGCTTTTCTTCAGATTCTAACTTCCCTTTTGTTTCACAGCATAAAAACCTTCACAGATCCTTATCAGGGTGACCTGAGATTAACATATTTTTTAGGCATTTTTGTTTTATTTAAGCCCTCACTTTGGAAGAGGCTATCTGCTTACAGGCAGGTCTGTCAGAACTGAAACACATATGATGGAAAGACAAGAGTATTTCTGCCTTTTCAAATTTTGTAAGGATTAAACAGGCAAGATAACTTGATACTCAGTCAGTGATTACCTTTGCTATTCTCTCCATCCATGGTGTGAGTATTAGCTCTGTGGAAAGGTAGGGGCTACAGATACTTTTGCAGGATAATTGAACAGTGGTCTTCTTTAAGAATTTTCTATTAGTGTGTTTGGATATATTTTTCTTTTGCTCTTAAGACTCCACTTTTCTGGTTCTGAATTAAATAGATTATGTCACATCACAATTCCTTTACATTCTTTACATTTAAGAGTGAGAAAATATTAGGAGTGAATTATGAGGGATGGATACAAACCACACCTTAGTAGAAAATGAACAAATAAAGGGAATTAATTATATTTGAACTGGTAATGTTTTCATGCTGATTCATCATGCTGTTCTGACCCAAGAAATGCTGTTTTGGAGAGTATCCACAGTATAACTGTGGATACTGCACAAGTAGCAATTTTTAATTCAATTTAAAAATAGTTCTTTGGCTTAGAAAGTGATAACGAAACGTATCTACTCTGATACAGTTGAAGAATTATAACACTTTCCCCACACCCACACAAGTGATGAAACACTTTTTTGGAAACTTTTCCACTCTGTATCTTGGCCAACAATTCTCTAGTATTCCATTAAATTGATGAGGATTTAGGATTCCTCTGCAAATAAGGGGGCTTTCTTGTTGATCCTGAGATTTTTATATGCTAGGATCAGCTGTCTCTCCCTGCCTGTGTTGCCATGCTCCAGGTATGAGTACTTATGCTTCTCCTTAGAATGTGTCAGTCCCAAAAGTTCACTGGCTTCTTGAGTTCTCATTCCATGTCTAGGAATTGCACAGTCCTCAAATTTCCTCAAAGAAAGAATTTAGAGCAAAATTTAAATAAAGATTTAAGCACTTTCAATAGAATCCAGATGTCTAAATTGTACCTACATCCCAAGCTGATAATATCACTTGAAAACTCAGCAATTTGCTAAACCTTATGTTAGCTAGTAGTCCTGTATAGATTCCTATTTGGTATGAAGACTTTTTCTGCCTCAGTGCCATGGGTGGAAAAGGCATCAGTCTGTTCTGCCGACCCTGCTCAGATCATTCACAAAATCGATGCAGAATTATGTGTGCAGAATCCATGCAAATGCATGCAAAAAATGTATGCAGAAATAACTGTGAAAAAAAAATCTACATGTAATATATTTTGGATATAGAGTAAACATACACAGCCACCAGTAGTGCTACTCATGAGATTTTGTTCAATATATGTATTTACACAGATATAACTGAGAAATGAGAAAAAAATCTAAAAGGAACTACAGGAAAAGTGTGTGATAAGTTATTGCAGTTAAAGTCTATAATGCAGAAGAAGGTTTTGAGATCAGTATGGTAGCTAATTGCTAACAACAGGCACCCTCACAAGAGCCATTTTTTTCATTGTTTAGCCTGATAAACAGCAGTGCTCTTTCTGAGCCTATAAACAACTTGTCTAGCTTATGAAAGACACAGACAGCATCGATAAACTAAACTAAAGTGAAAAAGAACAGATTTGGTCTTACTGCTTTCCATGTAGTTTTTCTAATGTATTCTATTTAAAGAATGTTCCTTCAGCTGATGTAGTTTCTTTATTGCAAAGAATTTATTGCTGAACACTTATGCAATCTCCATTTCATTATTATGTTGAAAAAAAGGTACAAAATAATTTTTTGGTCTGAATTTCAGAGATGAAGAAGTTCAATTGGAAGTTGGATGCATTAAGTATTATTAGGTGGTGCAATGTTATCTGTCTCTGAGAACCCACTCCAAAACAGTAAATTAGTCTGGGTGGGGTTTTTTGCATTAACATGATCCCATTTCTTTAGGTACCTTTGTATCCTTGGGTATCTCTTCCTGTGTCACACAGGCAGCCTGAAAGAGGTGCAGTTACTTACAGAGTAACCAGGTCTTGGCCACAAGTATTGTTTTATTATGTCTTTGCAGAGACACTACCCTTCATGAACACACTGCCAGATGCACAATAAGTAGGTGGGAATTAACATATAAAGATATTTTATAAAACAGATGGACTGTTTTGTGAAAACTTGACACAAGAAAAAAGTTTTAACAACAAAACGAGTGTAAGTTTTGTCCTTTTACAGAGGAAAGAGTCATAAGATCTGAAGTTTGCTGGGTGTGTCTTGTGTCTGCACAGGAGAGGCTGACAAAGTCTGGGAAGCTAAAAGGTGTTGTAGAGAAGAAATCTATAGTTTGATTATTCTCTTGCTGTTCTCTACTGGATGCATTTAAGCAGTGTTATTGAAAGGGAGTCACAAATGTGGAGATGCAAGATAACCTAGAGGTGACAGTGCAAAGGGGATGGCAATTAGTAATTTTTCAAGGTGCATGAGTGGGCAGTTACAGTTCAATGAGTAGTAGGAGGTTTGAGATTAAACCACATTTACCTGAATGCCTTTTTTTGAAACTGGATGTTGTATTTCCCCCCACATTTGAAACTATCTTCTGTTTGCTCCTACCAGGGTTTAACACTAGATGAGTTTTCAGAAGTGATTTTGGGGTCTCTAATTCTTGGGGGTTCATCCAGACATTTCAAAGGAGCCTGATAAGTCAGAGGTAAGGGAACATTAATTCGCATTTTTGCCAAACAGGGCACTCTGGAGACATCAAAAGGTGATATCTTTCCTATCAAGGTCACAAAAATAGTTTCTGTAAGACAGGCTGGATTTGCTTCAAGATTCACAGCAAAAATGAAATTTTAGAAACACTTCTCTTAGTTTTTGAAGGGAACATTGGAAAATATATATTAATATAAATCACAAAAATGCAAATGCACATCATACTGGCATGATGTGTAGTGTAACCTGATTACACTGGTATCAAAATATATTTTCCTAGTGTTTTTCTTGAACTGGATGAGTTTCATAGAATGAAACATCAAAGCTTTTGTAGTTTTGTACACTGAAACAAGATTACTACATCAATAGTAGCATGCTCATACAAGAGTCTAGAAGAACAGAAATTAATCAGGGAATGTTTTCACTTTCCTGAATTAATTTTTTCCGAAAAGTATTTCTAAAACTCCCTGAAAATTATATAAAGTATCTTATTCCTTTTAAAGAAACACAGCATTTTTTTGATGTTGTTCTTGAGTTTGAAATAATTCATTGGAAATATTTGTGGCAACTTTTGAAACTTTCTTCATCTTCATCTGATAAGTACATATGGCACTGTCTGGCACCTACAAACACCTTTTTATTTTTTTTCCTCTCAATATGTAAGGATGTAACACAGATCTGGTCCTTCCTCTGTGGACCAGAAAGTCTGCAGAAAGCTGGCCACTGTCGGTCTTGTATGAAAATAAAGAGTTTGAGAAATAGTTGAGTCTGCTGAGGTGCAGCTGTCAGAAGAGAGACTGGGGAGCAAAATCACAGGTTCTGGTGTCGCATGCCCAAAGCACAAGGACCATAAACAGTGCTCACTGCAGTTCTGTTCTAATGGTCACTGCTGTCTGTAAGGGGAGGATAATTTCTTTCACCTGGAAAGCTTATAAGCTTTAGTTTTTCTTGTTGTACTGGATAGCCAACAATTTCTAAGGGATTGAATAATATAATTCTTTCTACATATACTGAAAAGAAGCAAAAACCAGCTGAAATTTTTTGAACAATCACTTACTGCAAATTTTCATTTTCAAAAGATCCCAGGATTAAATGTCATAATGAAAATTTGTTTTTATTCTGTTTGAACTAACATAGCAAAATCAGCATCTTTGATTTTCTTTTTGTACCTTGCTGTTTATTCAAGGCTTTGTACAGAAATCTGGATTATCTGATACATCTGTATGGTTCTGTACATATTAGCATGTATGCAAATCTGGCAGTGATTCACATCTAACAATAAACTTTTGGCTTTTGGGTAATGCACAGACAAGAATGAATTCTCTTGTAGTGCTGAACAGAGATGTGCATGGGAATCAAATCAGTACTGAGCATATTCTTTCTGTCTGTCATGGCCTTTGCTATCAAATGGCACAAGACACCACAGAAGGGGGTTTATTTCATCACTAATGGCTATTTCACTGCAATAATTGCCATTATTGTTTAAAAAACAAACCAAAACACAAAGCCAAGAGAGATATTACAGAAATAACATTTTTAAGTTAAGGGAAAGCGGAGTGAAGTCTATTCTTAGAGGTACATTGTGTCTTGAAGACAAAATTGGCAGCAGAGTTTTTTCCTGAGATATATCAAGGAAAAGGGTGTGATTTTGTTATAGTTAAACACCTAAACCCATTTTTAGCTAGTAGAAGTTTCAAGTATAACCACAAGAAAAGTTTGGAATCCCACAAAAATCCATTTTTGTTTACAGTTCTTATGTCTCTTAAGGAGATTGTAGGAAGTGAAGGCAGACTCATATGAAAGGGGGTCAAAATTAGGGTTGAGGGGGAAGCAGCAGCTTGCCACATGTTTGTAGTGATGGAAAAACTGGTCAGGGACCAAGGGAGAATGGACAGAGCTTGTTCTATCTCAAACATTCACCAAGTTGGGTAAACTTAGAACTAGCAGCAAAAGCTTGCCTGCAAGAACACTATTTTTTGTGGCAGACTTACATAAATACCTTTTTCTTTTTATTTTTTTTCTGAAAACTCCATTTTTAGAGAAGAGATTTTAACTGGAGATCCAGGCAAACACATCATGAGGTCTCTTCCCAATAACCTGGCATGGAGCTCTGCCACCTTCACTGCCACTGAATAATGCACTGCACTGATGCCCTTGGTGGCATTCAAATCATAATTTCTGGTCAACCATACAAGTATCTGCAATCAGAAATATGGCCTATTGCTGCTGCAAGTGAAATTGGGCCACCAATAAAGAGCTTTAAATACCTTATTTATAAACTGTTTGCATTTCATGAGATGTGTTGGGGACTGGAGACAATGTATTTCAACATATGGTTTGCAGATCTCTGAAGAGGGGCACAAAAGGTAAATGCAAAAATTCCAAGTCTGTGGCAGTAGCATCTGTTCACTAGAGGACTGTTCCCATGTGAGAAAATACAGGAAGTTTTTAATCAAAGTAAAGAATAGTGCCCCAGATTTACTCTGATAACAGGTGTTGGTTGAGAAATTGTCAATCAGTATAAATATGAGAAGGTAAAAATGGAAGGCATAAGTATAGATAACAGAAGTATATGCTTTTATCTAAACTTGTAGAATTTCCAACACAACTGTCATCGTGAATATAAGCCATGAAAACATGTTGTGATTCTAATGAAATGTTTCAGATATACAGTACCATTTGCCAGAATAATTTTCTGTAAGCAGTTCTCCATGTGGGTTGTTAAATTTTCTTCATTTTCTGTTGAAGTTGACATTTAGCAAATAGCTGAAATATTAAATCCCTGAACAAAGAGTTTGTTGTCTGACCACAAATTACTTGGAAATATTTATACTCATGACCCAAAAGAGCTGCTGACAAGATGCAAAGCTTTTCTTTAATAGTCTAATAAGATGTTTTGATGCTAAAAGTGGTACAGCTTTGGCTCACAAGACTTAACTTTTGAATTATGTGGCGCAGTTTCCTTTTCTTTGCCCTAAATATGTGCATTTGAAGACTCACTTCTTATCACAAGCAGTTTAGGCAACAATACCAATTGTTGTATCTCAAGAGTGTATTGTTCCACATGAAAAAGCTATTTTGCAAAATGAATATGGTCATTAACAGAACGCAATATTATTTAAAAAAAATAAACTGAAAATAAAATGGCATAGTGGACCATTTGTCTATAAATTAAACAACACAAGAAGGAGTTTAACATTTCCAAGGCCTATTATTTAACACAAAGCTTCCGCACTGCTACTGAACTATTGAAATAACAGGAGGATCTTTTCAAATTTCTCAAACACCTGTGGCTTGCAGTGAGCTCACCTGAGATGTCCATGGGCCAGCTGTGGGGATTCAGCCCACACTGATGCCAGCAGTCTGCCCCTAAATTCAGATTTCAGCCTGGCAATGGGAGCTGCTATCATTGGGAGCTGTAGCCTCAGAAATAAACCTTAGGTATTTCACTTTTTATCCACACAGAGCTGATGTCACCATATCTCAGATTAACCTTAGAGTTGCCAAATTGTTGATGAGGGGAAAGGGAAGGAAAAAAAAAAAAAAAGGGAAAGGCATACTCACTGAGAGGTGGGAAGAAGGGCTTCTTTCTGCTGGTCCCACTTGTTCCGCTGCTTTCAGGTGTGGTGTAGCATCTGTAAAATTAATATAAGAGAGAATTCTGGGATCCTTGATAATCTTCATATCCTGCTATCTTTAAAGGTTTTGGAGGAGGAGATTATTATCATCAGCTGTATTTCTGTTTTAGCATAAATGTACCATTCTAAATTCTGAGGAATACAAAAAGGTGTTACGATGGTATTGTGACCACATAATCTGACAGTGAGCTGGAAAAATGAGTATCTGTGAAAAATCAATAGCTGAATCTGCCCTCAAATTTTGTCATTCTATACAGAAAGCCCAGGGGAAGAGAGCCAGAAACTCCTTTCCTGACAAGAAAAAAGCAAGAGGTTCATTTTGTAGATTGGATGTACTATGTTTTCATGCCTGTGAAGTTGGTGGTAGCAGTTTGTGTTGAAATGTGTTCTATATTTTAAAAATATTTAGCGTTGCAGCTTTTGCATAATTTTAAAGAGAAAAAAAATATGAAGGATGTTGCTGAAAAAAAGAATACACTGTAGTGGAAATTTGTTGTGGGCAGGCCTGTGTTCATCTGGACAAAGAGGACACACTGGCCTGGCTAATCTTTCCCCAGGTTTCCTGTCCAGTGATCTCTAAACTTACTTGCAGTTACCTTTACAAAGGTACACCTGGTGACATCTTATATGGGGAGTAGGGGTTTCTGGATTTTGATTGAATGTTACTGGTGCAAACTGAAAAAAGCCACCGTGTGGAACCACGGCCTGGCAATTCTGAACAAGACCCAGGAGGTTCAAAGTTCTTTAAAGTGGAGGATTGGTTAGCTAGAAAGAAATAGTGTCCATTTGGTCATTACTATCTTCATTCCCAAGGCTGCTGGTAAAAATGAATAAATATTATGACAAATGAACTGTTAAATACAGAGGTTGGGAAAGGCTGAACATCCAGTTTTACTGACTGCAGTTTGGGTTTTGCTGCAGTTACTTCTCATCACTAGATCTTTCTATCCTTCAACCTTCTCCTTCAGTCAAAGGGCACCTGGGGCTCTGCTTTTGGGGATTCTGAGTGACTGCAAAGGGAAGAAACATTTATAAAGTAATATTAAATTCCTGAAAATTTTCTATTTCCCATTTATATAGGAGAGCTCAACCTGACCAATTTATTGATACTAAATTCCAAAATATCGCTTAATGAGACATTTTGTGAGGCAAATGACAGCAGGCAGGAGAATAACATGTGAAGGGAGAACTCAAGACTGGGTGTTTAAGCATGCTGGAAGTGAATATGTTAGTTAAAACAAGTGCTAAGGAAATAAATGACATATGGTTGAGAAATGTGGTAGCTACAGTAAACCTTACATTCATTGGCATGAAAGATGATAAGACACGATAACCTCATTCTGCACCACATACTGAGCAGAAAATATACTGCTAAAATATCAAGAAACTACACAAAATAACTGTTTATATAAGTTACAGGAGAGGAATCCCTTATTATCTAATAAGTCACTGAACCAAAAGTTTCTGCTGGAAAGGACTGTGAACAGCAGTTTTCTAAAAGGTTCTTGAATTGTAGACTCACAATTTGATCTAACCTCCTCTGCCTGCCTTCCTTCCTTCCTTGATAGCTTCCCCTCATGCTGTGCTCTCTCCAGCCCACAGCCTCTGCTTCCAAAACTGGATATAATTTTTCCCATGTAAAGACTTATTCATACTAAGAAGAGAGAAATTATTTTACTACTGTAGGGGAAGCAACTCCCATGCACATCTTTAAAAAAACAGCTGGATAAACACTATACAAGATGCTTTGCATATCCCATAGTTTTTGAAAGATATTCTTAATTAAACTTGCTTTGTACTTGGATTTTCCTGTGTATCTAACACAGTTTATGATATAGTTTGTTTTTTTGTTTGGCCAAGCTTGGGCAAACAAGTAAAGCTTGAGATCAATATTTGTAATTTTCACATACCCGATCCAGTGGAACACAGCAAAACTTTTGTGTTATTTTCAAAAATTCAGATCTGCCTTCAGGTCCATACAACTATGGACAAAGCCAAAAATATCCAAGGAGGTTAGGTCTGTACTGAGATTCACCCATGATGACTGTACAGGTGTTCCTTAGGGCTCTTGCAAAATTACTGTCATGAAGAAGCAAAGAGGAGAATTCGGACCTGGCCTTTCCAGAACATTTCCTGTCTCTTCAGAGGGAGGAAAAGAAAGAAAGGGGAGGAGGGAAGATGTATTCTAAAGGGGGTTGTTGCTTAAGTGCTTTATCTGGAGATATTATGTTTAAACTGTTTGTATTCAAGGAAGGAAGAGAAGGGACATAAATATCAGCACATTGAAATAGTTATTCCCTGAGGATACTTTGTTTTAATATAGTGGTGTTATCAGTTCAGTGGGCTGTGGTTTTTAATTCCATTCACCACTTATACTATGGAAATTTCTGAAATGTTTAATTTAATTGTACTAAAGACATCAGTCATGATTTTCTAGTTAAAGTTGTGGGAGGCTTTAATTTTGAAACACTATTATAACTTTCAAAATAATTCATTTTAAGCTGATGTTTAGTGTCAATCCAAGTGTGACTCATGTAGTGAAGCTGGAGAAAATCACCTTAGCCATCTCTGCTTTATGTTAGTCTGATGACTGATTAAAAAACAAAAGATAGTTTGTCATAGCTCTGAAATCAAGCCTCCACACATTATTTGACAATTCCCCTGGGTGTGAGGGACAAGAGACTTGAGATGACAAGAACACAGGAGGAAAATGAGGATTTTCCAGTTCCTATCTGCAAAACATATTCTTTTCCATTTTTGTTTTTGTTTGTTCAGAAACTGTCTCTATTGGAAAGAGTAGAGATTTCATCTGAGCTGGTACTCCAAGAAACCAGAACTTTAAAGGGAAGAACAAGTCCCCTGTAACAGCATTAACCTAAACAATATTTCAAGTCAAGCCTCAGCCTTCCTCAGTAGCTTTTGGATGTGTGCTCAAGGTCTGCTGCTCCTAAGCTCACTGCCAGCACCACCCCCCTCCTGTCATGCCACATCATTTACTCAGATTCATTTTCCCTTTTCAGAATTACCCAGTTCTCCTCTAGCAAAAGGCCATATGAGATAAAACCTCTCTCCCAGCTTTTTCTAACCTGTTCTCCTGTGTGCTCAGTTGCTGATGAACGTTGCATCACAACCAGATGGAAATAAACAAGAATGCAATTCCTCTTTAATCGTTTTTCTAGAAAAGAGTTTTCCTATCTTAGTCTGCCAGATAGTATCAGGTTAAATATCTTCCCTGCCCTCTCAAAGAGAGGCCAGGCATGCTGTAATAACTTAATAAAGTGAAATACTGCTTCATACACATAAAGATGAAAATGAATGTAAAAACCCCTGGTAATTAGACACTCAGGTATAACAGCTGACATGATATAAATGCACTGCTTTTGTTTCTATGGGTCTACAATACTTTGGGATAATAAAAAGGGTTTCAAGGTGGAATAAATTGAAATGTGAATTTTAATAGAAATAGTGTTTTCTGATATGAATCTCCTTATTGCAGATAGCAAAAATCTGTCATCTTTGAAGATATTTTGATTTTCCTTTTTCTCCTTGACTGATAAAATGATTTAACAATTACTTGGAATGATACCACAGGGTATGAAGCTGTATTCACAAGCTTCTGCACTTGTGAAGCAGCTTGTGTGTGTACTATGATGAATTTCATGAAGAAATTTTCAGTAAATTAGATATTTCTTAAAATGTCTGAGAAGTCTTTCTCTAGGGAATGTTCCTAAAATGTTGCTAGTATGTATTGTAAATCATACTTTATTCTATATTTTGATAAATATGACTTTTACTTAGGGGAAAAAAGGAAAAATATTTTGACTCTCTTCTCACTTTTTCCACAAAAATAAATATATCTGTGTTAAATAAAGGAGCTTGCAAAGCTGGTAGAGGGTGTGTGTATGTGAAAAGGCAGAAGTGGGTAGTATGTCCCTGACAGTTATGCATTTTCTTTTAGGAAAGCATGAAATTACTTTTTATTTTCCCTCATCCTGCCAGGTTGTTGAACAGTGTAAAGAAAAGTGATTCTTTCTATGTGTGACTTGCCTGGATTTGGAGAGCTTTTGAAGTGTTACAGATTATGTATCAAGAAGTGGGGTGAAAAGCACTTCTGAGTTCTGTATATAATTAATCCTGTTGCACTCAGTAAGCAAACCACACTTGTATACAGGAAACGAGGGATGATGAAACCCACCAAGTTGAGTTCAGATGTTTTGAAAAAAATTAAAAATAGTAAGTCTTCCATTACAGAATGCAACTCAATTTGTATCCAAAACCTTTTCAGTTTTCAAATGTTTTTAGGAGGCTGGTGAAGGATTAAAGGGGCTGAAATTCACCTCCTACGTTAATTTCTCTGGTGATGGTAGGAAAAGGAAAATATACAGTTTTCTTCCAAGAGAGTTAATAAAAGCATTTAGTCTATAATTTAGAATATTTATAAGGGTAATTGCAAAATGTTGGGTAGGAAATACATATTATCTAACATTCAGGCAGTGCTGCAAGGTAAACATCAGCAACTGCATGTTGGGACCTTTCCTTCCAAGCAATGTATAATTTGCAGTGGAAAATGAAGGGCTACTGAGCTGGTTTGTCAGGAAGCTGAGAACAAGATGTGGCAGGTGATAAATGCTTTGACAATCGTGCAGGGTGAAAATGAAAGGCAAAGGGTGAGGGCAGGGGAAAGAAATCTGCCAAGGTCTGAAAGTAAAGAGCAATATGGTTTCAGAATTACAAGTAAGGTAACAGATATTGAATGGAAAGATGTTACACGTGTTCTGGCAGTATGGGTGTTATGTATTTCTTAGAAAGAGGACAGAAGGCACCCCCCTATCTATGGGATGGATGTCTAAGATTAGTAGGCAAAAATGAAGAAGGAAAAAATACACAGCTAACAGAGAAAGAGTAATGAGACAGCAAGAAGGTGAAATAAAATGAGTGAAATAAAAGAACGAAAAATGAGCTAAAATAAATAGGAAAAGTATGAAGCTGTACAGTTATATAATATGAAAGAGAGAAAGCCCAGGAAAGCACAGAGAAACTAAAAGAAATGTAAGAGAGGAGAAAGCAACCTTCTGCTATGCAAATTACATTCCTTTAGAATGAAGATATTTAATTTTGATTGACTTAATCCTCCCCCACTGCCAGGAAAGCCTACACTTCTTGAATTCATCAAAAATAACCCCCTACAATGATTTTTGAGAAAATGAAAAATCAAGTCAGAACACTTACTATTTAGAATAAATTCAGTATGTACCAACTATAGGAAATGAAGGTGATCCTATTATAAAGAGAATTTATGAAAATATGTTTCATTAAGAAGAAAAAGGGGAATAATGTAAAGTGTTAACCTTACTGAAAGCAAAACAAGTATTTCATTCTCATTCTTCCAAATAACAAAATCTACACATCATCATTTCAATGATAAGAATAATGCTGAAATTTTATGCAATGCAAGCATAAGCATCTAGAAGAATAGATATCCAAACATGCATTTAAGATATTTTATATTTGTTCATTCATCATCACCTGAGAAGGGTGAAGTAGAGCTTTCTAGGATTTCTAGCAATTAAGATGTGGAAACTGAGCACTGTGCTAAGACTTTTATAAACAGTGTACTAATTCACAGTATAGGAAAAATGCAACAATCAACCAGATAAAGCATAGAACTAATCAAAGTCATTTTCTCTCTCTGAGTAGCGTTTTGGTTTTGTTTTGCTGTCTCACTCTTCCATCGCATGACATTTTATGTTTAGGTTTTAAAGTGACCCAATTCATATTCTGAAAGTTTTCATACATGCATTGAGATCAGTAACTTTGATCATTTCTGCTAAGGAGAAAACTATTTTACTGCCTCTGAAATATCCTCCTCTTCCCAGGCAATAATCTGGCAGTGATCATGATTATGAGGCCAGTCTGTATTGCAGAAAAGTTAAGTACTGTTGTACAATAATGAACAAGGTGATACAGCACCATAACTGTGCACTGCAATGCTCATGTCCCCCATTTAGCTCTTTTTATGTTTCTGTTCTTTTAATTCTGTCTCAGTTACAGAGGTATGTGGTGGGAGTAGTATTTTCCTGATACATTTGTATGTTTGTACACCTTGTTTTATTTAAAAGGATGTCTGAGGGACAGGGACATCTTTTGCATTGTGTAAACACATCATGTTTGAAAAGAAAACAGTGTTTGCTAGGTGTTTTGACATAGCCACAACAGAAAGAACAGATTTGGTATTTGTTTCAACTTGTTACATTTGCATTTGAAGGAAAGGAAAAAAGATGTTTAGATACATTATTATACTAGGAAGAATATTTTGAATGCTGGATAGATTTTAGGAATGGAATCTTGCTCCTGTTCTTGCTCCTCTTAATGTTGAGCTGAACCAAATAGAAAAAAATTATGAAAGATGATAAGAAAATCATAACCAATGAAGAAAAGCCATTAGATCAGCATAATTCTTCAGAATAAGTTATTATTGCAGGTGAAAGACAGGATGGGAATCTATAGATGTGGGTTTGCAAAGAAACCCTGCATGGACATACGTATTGACAGAAAGCTTCTATGCTAGAGAAACAGAGAAGCAAAGGAGGAAGCATTGTGTCTTCAGAATAAAGCAGGTTCATAACTCTTAAAATATGACAGTAGGAGAACTGACAGAACCTCATATTGAGCACAACTCCTAATCAAATGGTAAGTGATAACAGAACAATATGTTGTGATTCCTGGCAGAAATGGCTGTAATGCACATCTGTATCATTTCCAGTATGTTTCTAGTCTTATTCCATAGCAATCCCATCTGCTTCGTAAAAGCATAGTCAGACAGTGAAAGATCTAATTTGATTCCTGAATCTGTTAGATCAAGTCAGTGAATTCTGAGACATAAATTTGGATTAACCAGAATTCTATCTGTTTATAAAGTACATGGAGACCAGAGACAAAGGAGTTACACGTGTGGTAGAACAGTTGCATAAGTGATGCTGATGTCATGAGGCATTCAATTTAATATTGAATTGGGCAGGAAGCTTCAAACTATTTTAATTCTTTTAACTGTATGGTTTTCTATTGCTTTAGGACTTTGCTCACAGTGACAGGTAAGTCCTTTGACTCTTTATCTTTTAGCCATATAATGGATGTAGGAAAGAAAGATTTAGGACACATAATCACAAACTGGAACATCTTGTTACTATTTTCTTTCTATTGTTTAAATCAATGTAGCTGTTAAGTTTCAGGTTACTTGCTGGATATTTCAAAGGGTGTGAGTACTAGACCCATCTGCCTATGTGATCTACAGTTTAAGTGATAATAGAGATGTTTTTAGCCCTGTGGATATGTGGTCATTGTAATGGATTGACAGCAGAAAAGCCAGAATGAAAAGGCCCACAAACTGAATGATCTCAGGAGCAGACCTATATATTTACATTAAAGTGTCTATGACAGTTTCTTGTCATTAAATGCTAACTGTTTAGAAATACTGGGGAAGAATTCTATGTCACAGGAAATCAGATTTTTGTAAAGCAAAATCAAAGGATTTGTTAATTTACCTTTTCCATTGTTGGTGCTCTTTGAGTGTGGCAAGTGGCCATTGTGTACATGGCTGGTGAAAGGAGGGAATTCTTCACCCCCTCGCAGGGTTGAGCAGAGCTCCAGGAAGAGGCTGGGGTAATTTTTCCTCCCCAGATTGGGCACACTGTGTGTGCCTCACACCTGAGTGGGACTGCAGCAGAAGAACCAGCTGCTGAATCCTCAGTGGGTTCAGAAATCATAAGAAACCAACCCAGAACAGGATGTGCTCATGTGTTTATACACATTTAACAAGAAGTTTACTTTGCCCTTCACCATTTGCCATCTTTTTGGTCTTTGCTGTTTACTTTGAGCTCTCCAAGCAAGGGTCTGTTTTTTACATATGTGATGGAGTAGAAAAGTGTTCACATCATCCTTTTTTTTCTGTATCCATTAGACAGCAGTGCCATTTTCTTCCTTCTCAGTGTTTTCCACTCGCCCAGCACCCTTGGAAGGGCAGCAGGATGTGTCTGGGTGTGTGTTGTGCCTCTCTGGGACTGCCCAGCTGGTTCACATCCTGCACTCCAGTGTTCTGCATGCAGCATCAGGCAGTGCTGAATGGAAAATACCATGAGCAGTTCAGAAGAAATAAAGGCCATTCATCTGCCTTTGGGGAGTAACCTAGATACAGACCTGTGCTGGGTGTGACATGGAGAGATGCCCTGCCTGGCAGAACCATAGAGTCAAGAAATTCAGAGCAAGGAGAATGCAAAATAGCATTGCCCTTCTTTTAAAAGTGAGAATTGAGGCACAGTTTCTTCTCCACCAAGATCAAAATGAACATCTGTGGCATGTGAAAGAAACAAATCTCAGAATAACAAGTCTGAGACACTTCTTTCATGTGGGGGATAGCTGAGACACATGAAATGGGCTTTTTAGGGACTCTGACTTCATTCATCCCAGTAATAAGACCTCAAGGTGTTACTTATACTTGAATATGTTAAGTTCAGCTGATTTACCTTAAATATTTTTGTTAAAGTACTAGTTTAAGAATTACAAAGCATATTTTCCCACTGAATTTGACACAATATTTTTGAAGTTCATGAATCTATTAAGCCCTGAACACTCTCTAGTGTATAAGACAACAGTAGTGATTTGCTTTATTTTGACGTTGCAAATGAGTTTTCAAGGATAATGGATTTCATATAGAGAGATTAAAAGATAACATTCCTTCATTTGTGCCTGCTGACTTCTTTCCCCCATCATACTACATTTAGCAAAATGAATAAGGCAGAGAGGATGCTGGTGTATTTTTATGTTAATGAATGCATTTTAATTTCAAATAGCATTTCTGAAGAAAAGATATACTCCAAAAAAAGTGATGCCAGTGCAAAACTAATGAATTTTCATTATTTTCAGTATACTTATGCTTTCATGAATTCTTTTTGTTATATTCTGGTGCATGTATCAGTAGGCACTCAGAGTATGCAGCCCACAGATCTGATTTTTACAGAAACGCAGCTTAACCTTTTTAGCTACATAATAAAGTTAACCTCAAAAGTGGGTTATTTTTCATGACCAGTTGTGAATTAGCTATAGAAGTGCATACTTCAGGAAGGCAGACCAAAATTTTAAGGATTTTTTTTTAAACAACACATTGTAAACAACGAGAAATTTTTGTGCACAAAGGATGTGTTAAACTGTTTTGTACCTAAACTGAGCTATTCTTAAACAAAATTTAAGGGTAGGCCACTCTTGTGCCTGGAAGTCTGCAGCTGAGAGCTCACCCTTGCTGGAGTTGCATTGCTTAAAGCAGTGTGATGTATACTTTAATTAATTTCACTGCACTAAGCCTTCTCTTCCATATCTTGGAGCAGGTTGGAAAGCCCTTGGCTCCTTTGGAGTGAAAATGGTTTTGGCCATGATGCAATAAAGCAGAAATCTCCATGGTCTCTGCTGGGCCAGTGGCTTTATTCTAGTGCTGATGGTGAGGGGCACAAGAAGCAGCCCTTGTAGACAGCACAGGGCATGGATTGCACTGCTCTGATCCCAGAAAATTCCAATAAGAATTCTTAGTTCATGGCCCCTGCAAGCACAGATCCACTGGCAGAATAGTGACCTGCTGCTATTTCCTTGTGCATCCTGCCAAGACAATAAACCAGTCTGTCCTTTGTGTAACACTTGTAAAACAGCAATATAAAACCAATAATGTGGTTGAACAGGATTGTTGACACTCATCAGAACAGATCAGTAAATGACATTTCTTTTACTTCCATAACTGCAGCATACCTGGCTGCTTGTATAAAGCAAGAGCACTGCCCATGATTTACTGCACTGCAGTAAAATCAACAATGCAGCTTTCCACAGAGCCAGAAAAATCTTACATTTGATGTGCTAAGTGAACAGACAGAGCAAACCTGCTGCCCAAAATATTTTTAATCACGTTACTATAGCTCTTGTTTGTAACACTCCAGAACTTCACTATAGGAGTAAACACTGGTAGCTCTTGAAATCAAAACATCATTCAGAAACTTCATTTGAAATAATTTCTTTTACAAGTAACAGAACAAATCACATTGATTTTCTCCAAATTCTTTTGGAGGAAGTGAAAAAAGAAAAATTTGAGAAGTTAACAGTAGGTACTCACAGGTAAGTTCCAGCTGAGCAGGAGCCAAAATTGAAACTAATAATCTTAGGTCTAAATAAAGGCATCTGTTCCCATCTAAGATAAAATTCCCATTGTTAGGGAGGAAATACAAAAATTTTCTATATTTGAAAGTAAATTCAAACCTAGGATATTCTTAACCAGCTATATAAAGCATTTGTAATACTTTTGTAATTACAAAAAGATACTTAGATTAAAATACCACAAATTAGGGAACATAAGTGTTGTCAACAGACCTATTTTTTTAAATGAAAAATTGACCCATTAGAAACATATTTCTTATCTGTAAAACTATGTTTTCTTCCTCAGGTCTTCTTGAACTGGGACAGATTTTTATTTTGTTCAGTAAAAGTCTGGACATTGAATAAATGCATTTTCTTTCTAATTAAGTGATAAAAAGATTTATTTCAGTACTGAAATAGTCTACACGTGGTGTAACTTTGCTGTTTGTTGTTCCTGCCTGAAACATGAAGGAAAGAAAGACAGCTCATCATCTCAGCTTAGTGGCAGGGCTCTTCCTAATTTTTGAATATGTAAGAGTGAAGATGAATGCTTGCTTGTTATAACCATCCACCCAATACAGTGATAGACTTTGTGGAATGAGCATTCTTCTATACTCCAAGATTTCTTAAGGTAGCAAAATAAAACTTAGATTTCAGTATTTCCTTAAAAGCCGAAATGTGCTTTATGTGCATGAAGATTGAGCAAATACAGAGAAATAACAGCCTGTTATGGCCAATGGGAGATTTCCTTCTGGAATAAAAGACATTTTATATAAAACAGTAACACTATAAATTTTAACATGAAAGATGCATGAATTTACAAATTGAAAGTACATGCAAAGAGAGGAGGGAAAACTATGAAAGAGGAAACTTAGCCAAATATTTTGGTCTAGGGCAGACTATGTGAAATAACCCCCTCCCTGTGTAGTAACTCAGTGTTATTGTTCCAGGTACCTGGGAATAACGAGGCCTCTCACGTACCCTGTGAGGCAGAATGGGAAGTGTATGGCCAAAATGATCCTGTGTGTCTGGCTTCTATCTGCCTCCATCACCCTTCCGCCGCTCTTCGGCTGGGCCCAGAACGTCAACGATGAGAAGGTTTGTCTCATCAGTCAAGACTTTGGCTACACCATTTACTCCACAGCGGTTGCATTTTATATTCCAATGTCAGTGATGCTTTTCATGTACTACCAGATTTATAAAGCTGCCAGGAGGAGCGCTGCTAAACACAAGTTCACTGGTTTTCCCCGTCTGGAAGAGATGGAAGGCATTTCTGTGAATGGACTTGTAAAACTGCACAAGGAATCTGAAGAATGTACTAATTTTTCACGACTCCTAAAGCACGACAAGAAAAACATTTCCATCTTTAAAAGAGAACAGAAAGCTGCCACCACCCTTGGGATTATTGTTGGGGCTTTCACAGTTTGCTGGCTGCCCTTTTTCCTGCTCTCCACCGCCAGGCCCTTCATCTGTGGTACGGCGTGCAGCTGCATCCCCCTGTGGGTGGAGAGGACCTTTCTGTGGCTGGGCTATGCAAACTCTCTCATTAACCCTTTTATCTATGCCTTCTTCAACCGGGACCTGAGGACAACCTATCGCAACCTGCTGCAGTGCCGGTACCGCAACATCAACCGCAAGCTCTCGGCCGCAGGCATGCACGAGGCTCTCAAGCTGGCAGAGAAGCCAGAATTTGTTCTGTAAGGTCACTCATCCTCTGCTGGGATATTCTGTTGTTTTGTCACATTAGCTTTGCCCCCACAGGTTGGAAAGAAGTGTTGTAGGAAGAACCAGGCTGCTTGAGCACTGTTAATGCAGTCATCAAGAAACAATGTAGAGCCCGCCAGTCCTAATCAGCCTGGAAAAACAAGAGTACCATCTAAAGAATTTGGGTGTAAGAGGAATATAGGAAAGGATGAAAGTGAAATGTAGTGCAGGATGTTTGAGCTGTTAGGGAGGAAAAAGCAAAGTTGGCCTAACCCATTTGTTTGGCTGCAAAAACATTAGTAGGTCTGGGTGTTGGATGCACCTTGTGTCCTAGAGATTTTTGCTGTAATAAAGACCTGAAAATGATGAAAAATTCATTTCCTTCCACTTTAGTATTACAAAAATAAATCACTAAAGAAGAAGCTGAATCAAAGAACTTTTATTTCTGAGAAATATTATTTATTATAAAACCCCATATGTTCATTGAACATGAATTTACTGGATTGCCTGGAAAGAAACTATGTTGTGAAATTTAATACTGCCTTTGCACAGCAACTCTGGCACTGAAAGAATATGTTACACTTCCAATGTGATTATGAGAGTTTGAGTAAAGTCACATGGGCCAGCATCTACTCCTGCCTACAGCCAGCAGCACACTTAGCTGCAGAGCTGCTGTGCAAATCACACCAGGTGATCTTGTACCATATTTCTAACATAACAAATGTGTCTGATTTGTGTCTGAAACAGTTTGTTTCAGCATCTCTCTGGTCTTTGTCCATCTCTTCATTCTTTAATTCTCTTGGCTTTCTCAGCTGAGCACTTCTCTAATCTAGAAGGAGACTGTCTGTGCTGGAGTCATTTCTGTTGATCTATGGTTTGTCCTTGTTCCACTTCAGTAGTTAATTTACTGTCTGTTTGAAAGCTCTTCTACTTTTTGGGATTTCTTTCTTTTCTGAACTCAGTAAGGAAAAAATAAACATAAGACCTTAGGACTTCAGAGACATCTGGACTTTATCCTTAAAAACTGATTTTAATCATCACTTGTGCTTAAAGTGATTTAAAGCCTTGCCGTGTGTACGAATAAAGATAATTTACTTTTTCTGGTTCTAGCTTTTTCTACCACCATTGCAGTTTGTCCAAGTATGTGATTCTACGTCTCCTGACTTTGGTAACAGATCTCTTCCTTCAGTGTAGCAGGGCCCAACAGTATAACAATGTTTTTATTTAAAAAAAAATAAACATATTGATTATATTAATATATTACTAGTAACGTATTCATATAACATACTGCGATTGTGTAAGATATTTTATAATAACTTAAAATAGTAATAAAAGAACTCCCTAGATCAAGATGAGTTCTTGGCCCAGGCTTGCACTGCACACCATGTTCAGCTGAGGCAGAGGGCGAGGGTACCCTGGTGAACAAAGGCTGCTTCAGAGGAGTCATGGTCATTATCCATCTTCCTCAGCATCCAGTCACACTTCTAGGCTAACTTCTGTCCCTGCTTTCTCAAGTATGAAGCCCAAATGACTTAAATGGGTTCAGTGATGTTAATTTGGGCTAAGCAGGGAGCAGTCTGTGCCAGGTCCCTTGTTCCAAGCACACAGGCAGGACTGCAAACTCTTGATTCTCTAACTGGCACAGAGAGAAGGCCTGGACTGATGTGCTGAGCTGTGTGTGCTGAAACACACCTGAGCAATTTTAGATGCATTCATACACTGCAGTAGGGAGCACATTTTGGACTCATTTTCAAAAGAGAATCCTAGAGTAAGAGGCTGTATTCCAGCTTCAAAACAGTTTTCTAAAGAAGTTCCAAATTGATTTAGGACAGTCCTATTTCTTTTAAATGTTCCAACATTATGCACAGGGACAAGAAGAGATTTGGCCTAGAACATCCACAAGCTCTGGAGTATGGAGTAGAGCTCACATTAACTCAAGCATATTTTCCATATTCAACATGAAATTATTGTTGTTTCTTTATTACTTATCAGAGTAGCTTCATGTTTGTTTCCAGCATAAGGGAGCAGTTTTCAAGGTCTTCTGCATTTTTTTTTCTGTGTATGGATATACATGGGAATATATAAATACTGTACCTGGGAAGACTTGAACTGGGACTATAAAACTCTGGTTTTATAGGTGATTTTAGAATTCTGGACAGAAGTTTCAGCATTTTTATTCTGCAGGAGGGCCTGAGAAGCTGTGTTTCCTCCAAAGAGGATTTTTCCTTTTTTAAATTTTTTTTAATGAAATATGTGTCTTGTGAGTCAGAAATTGACATTTGCTCAGCTGTCACTAAAGGCAATTGCTTTCCCCTGGGAAAACATCCTGCAGGAGCCCAGCTTTCCTCTGCCATCTGTTTCAGGTAATGAATGCCCAGGAAGGAATAAGAGTTGTTATGGTGTGTACACCAATTCTTGAAGTTTCTGCAGATAAACATCTATATTTGATCTCTGGATATGTTTAGGAAAAAATAACAAAAGAAAAAGCAAACCCAAAAAACAAACTAGTACAAAGTTTCTTCATACACCCAAACCATAATATAGACAAATGGGAGGTGTTTTTAGATGGAGCTGTATTTGAGGGGGAAAGTAAAGAAGTTGAGAAGATTGGAAGAATGTCCCATTGCCCCAGCACATAGAGAAGAAGTTGACAAGAAGAGAATGTTTTTCAGAGACAATTATAATGCAAAGAGGCTTTAAGAAGAACAAGAAGGAAATAATTGTTTGAGTTGTGAACAGGGCATTTCACGTTTTGAAAAGATAAATAAACAAACAGCTGCATCACAATATCTAACTGCAGCAGTAGCGTTTTTTTCATTTAGATAACTCACTACACATCTGACAAGGGAGTGATACAAGAGTGGGTAATGAAAAGTCTGTGCCAACATGTGCTATTATCAAACCTGGAGGAGACAGCACTCGTGGTCTGTGTATTCTTACATGTGTTTCCTGAGGACAGCCAGAAGGGTGAGTCAGATACATGGGGCTGTGAAAAAAATGGACATAAAAGACTCCAGGAAGCAGCCAGAGCACAGGCAGGCCATAATAACACTGAGTGAAGAGGGAGAAAGAGAATTGTTCTCCCCCAAAGTGAGAACAGTGTTCTCCTTAGCACTGTTTTTTAGAGGGAGAGTGTCTGTGGCAGGAACCTCGTTCCTCACACTTTCTCCAGCTCCCACCACCCACCAGCCTGTACAGCTAATACTGTAACACAGAACTGGCACTTGCCAAACTCCTCTGCTTAGCAAAAACCTTACTAGGTAGTAATAGAAATAGCAGAGTAGTAAAACATGTGACTTGATGATAATTTGTTATTATTATGCATTTATTTCTTCACATTTCATTTTCATAAAAAGAAAAACAATGCCTTTCAGGCTCGGTTCAGAGCTAGCAGCACCTGCACAAAGATGTGTCAAAGAGTGGCAAATAATTCTACTGCAAAGAGACATAGAGAAGGGAGTTATTTATCAAATTAACACTACAAATAATACAGACAAAAAACACTCCCTGTTTTGTCCCTGCTTCCTGGCAGTGAAACAGATGTCCAGGCAGCCATTGCTCCAAACAATGTAGCACTTTTAAAAGGACATCAGTGAGTTAAGTTTTTGGATTAGTGACCAGGATGTTGCAGTTACAGAACCAGATGATGTTGGAAGCAATGCCATTGGATTTTATGCTTTCCCCTAGCTATTACATTTTCATATTATTTTTCCAATCTTTCAGGAAAAAAAAGAATTATTTATATTACAGTAGTCTCAGAAAAAGAGCAAGATCAATGTGTCATCAAATCCTCTTCACAGTTTGCTTAAGTAGTAGTTCTTGTCTTTTAAAATGTTTCTTAGGAAGACACAGAGAAAGAGAAAGGAGAAAATTAAGAGACTTGGGGAATAGTTTTAATATGTAAAATTATTAATATCCTGGAAGAGAAGATACCTCTTATTTCAAATGCTGAGGAGGTAGGGATTGTAAGGACTAGAGATTTTTTTTAAGAGAAGGGCTCAAGCAAGCAAATTTAAAAATAGCTTGAGAAACATTGAATCAGAAGGGTAATGTTTAAAATTTGTTAGAAATACAAATTAGGTCCTCTTCATGGTCTTAAATCTTCTGAGGTTGCTATTACCATTAAAGAGTGGATTCAGCATGAGTTTGAAGTGATTTATATTTTCTATATACACTTTTTAAACATTTTCATTTTGCCAAACTGGCCTGTCATTCCCCACACCCAAAATTCAGCTGCTCTGATATTTTGCTGAATCCCTTCTCATGTGGGAATAGTCCCAAAAGGACAGAATGATTTTTGTTTGCTGAAAACTGAAAAGATGCTTATGATTGCCAGAATAATTTCTCAGTGTTGCAAGCTAAAAAACCCCATTGAGCTGTTTCTAAAATATATCAATATATGGTGATTGTTGAGGATAATATTTTTATGATTTTTGTAACTTTGTGACTTTACTGATTGAAATTATAATTTCTCTCATTTGGATCTTTCACAGAGAACTAGTCAAGTTCCTTCAGAAAAACAATCCATACAAATATATCAAAGTTTCCAGAAGAGATTATACAGTTTTATAAACCAACATACCAGGCTGAATAAATATTTTGCCTTTAGTTTTCTATCTATTCAGTCAAAACCAATGATATTTCATTAATTCAGTACTTGTGTGGTCTTGCTAGTTCCAGAAAATTGTGTTTACAGTATACTTATTTTTACCTTTTCCAAGAGAAGAAAAAATAATCCACAGAAGTACACTTAGTTCAGCCCTTTTGAAAAATCCCCTTTAAAGCATGGAAAAATATAAAAGAATGCATCTGGATAAACTCATTATTGTCTCAGAAAACTTGACATCTTTGGCTAAACTAACCAGGTCTGTGTTAAAACAACAGGGATTCCTCAGTCAAATCCGCCATCCTGAAGATGGTTGCAAGGAAAATACAAAATTAGGCCAATTAAACGAACATTTACATTCCAACAATTGAAAGAGCTGACAAATTCATAAATTTTATTTCTGCCTTCAAAGAGAACAGTAAATGCAACAAGTGAAAATCATGCTAAGGACGATTCACTTGTCATTACAAGAAAAAAAACCCCAGAAGTTCCATTACCCACATAAAATTAATGCTGCAAAATAACTTTTTTTTTTTTTTTTAAATTAGTATGCTCTTTCTGAAGTAATCTCCCATCAGCCCAGGAAAGAGAAAACCAACATTCTCTAGGGCAAAATATATAAAACCCAGAATTTAATCCTTGATGTAAAAGAAAATCTACAATTTCTTAATACTTAGGATTTAAAGTATCTTTAGCTTTCCTTTATATCTAATTTTGAACTTGGATATAATTACCAGCCTTCCTTTAATTTGGATCATCTTTTGCCAGGATGTTTTCATGTAATAAAATACTTGCAATAAGTGAGAATGCAGGTTTTTTTTTTTAAATGCCCACTCCTGATACAATTAGAGATATGAATAATCCCATGTTTTCAACAGGGAGGCTAAACCAGGGCAAAACAGGACCCTGCTGCAAGGCTGGAAACCCTGGAAACCCTGTCTTGTAATCGTGCAGATGTTTCTGGTACAACATCTCAGCCTGGTTGCTGTACAAGTGTGGTTCCTCCCTTCACCCAGCTCGAGGAGAGAGGCAGGAACTTGTACATTCCATGCAAAGGTTTTGCAGTAATTCTCTGTCTAGAGGCAGAGTTATGGAAGCAAGGAAGAAGTGTTCATTGTTGTCCTGGCTCCTTTCTCCCTATGTCACCCACGGGAGGTCCCCAGGAGTGGTGGCACAAGGAGCCTGGTGCTGCCACCAGAGGCTGGGCCAAATAAAATAAAGTCAAAATAAAGTCACCAATATTTAATGAAGGAATTTAGGGTTACAACACTGAACTGTGTAACACAGGCTGAGAACTTCCTCAGTTCTCACAACAACACGAACTATCATGAGTACAAAGGACTGAAAGCCCCTAGAATGCTCCACTTTCCCCCAGCTCCCTCCTTTGTACAAGATTTTAGAGAATTATCCAAGTAGACATGATCTAATTGCCTCTTGGGAAATGTTTCCATTTATTTTAGTGGTATATTTGGTCAGAACTTCTAGCTGCTCCAGGGTGTTTCTCATCTAATTCATCCACTTTTTTAAAAACAGGAGAAGTTCTGATTTCTCCAGGGAAAAAGAATCATGACCAAGTGTGCTTCAAAGCAGCCAGAAAAAGTCAAGCCAGAACAGGAAGAAGAAAAATGAAGAGTTGGCTTCTGAAGAATTGGATAGATTTATGAAATGTACTTCATCTTCCTTTGATGGGAATGTGCTAAAAATATTCCATGAGCTCAATATATTACATTAAATATATTTCTGTTGGAAGTACCCTCATCTTGTTTGTTACAGAGGAAAATGCTGCTACGTACAAATGAAAGTTTTCTGCCTGAGAAAGCAAATTAATTTCAGCAATAAGTTTGACACAGGGTGGGGGGAATGCCACTAAAACTTAAAGATAAAGCATTGTACAGATTTCCACCACATGAAACTATGTAGGGGAACATTTGTATGTTTACCATGCCTGTGGATCCTAACACTGGTATTCATATTCAGGGACTGTCAGTGGTACTGAATGTATTTTGTTGTACAAAATAAAAGAGATTTTCAGGCAAATGCTGCCTCTATGGATGCTTTCAGAGCTTGTGTTAAAGAGATGCTGTACACCTGCAATAGGATTGAGAATGACAACAATAAAAGACCACTTTTTGTTAAAGGTTTCTGGTGTATTAAGTAAATGTCTATTACTTGTTAACACACATGTGCTTGATTCTCCCAAACTTTTGTAAAAAGCTGTTTCCACCTACACAGTGATGAAAGTTAAGGGACAAAATTAGAATGCACATGTATTACAGCTAATTGAGAAATATGATTGCTTTGCTTCAATGTAATTTTCATGACCTGCCAATTTGTAAATTTCTGTCATTTCAACTCAAATATGTACAAAAGGCTGGAGAATTTCCACAGCACTTTGCTTTTTGTCTTCCTGGATAGCTAGAGAGATTTTTTTTTTTTTATTGTGTTTAAGAAGTGTTATTTCTGCCAGTGGTTTGTTATAATTAACACAGATCCCTTTGGCTTGACAAAATGAAATGGGTGAATATAAATGACCATTTTTCCCAGGGAAAATTGATTCAAGGCATTGTGCCTTAAGCATAGCTTTTAACAAGGTGGGGTTTTTTTTGAGCTTCCCATATGCATTTCCCTTCAGAGTTTCTAGACTATGCACAGTTAAGCAATGCACAAATATATTTAATTCCCAAAGTCTGTCTTCTTTAACAGCATTGCTTGATGAGCACTTGCCTTATTTCCATAGCTGTGGGATTTGTGATCACTTAGTCCCTTATCTGCAGTTGAACCAAAATGCTACTGGTAAATCATCCAGTGGTTGTATGTGCCATTGTGGCTTCAATCTCCTTTATTTAAATTAATATAAAAGTTCACCATATCTGCCTAAATAAGGAGTCAGATATAGCAGAACAGGCCAATAAATTTCTTATTGGCAAGGGATCAGCATAGGAAGCAAATCAAATACATGTTAAGCCTATGAAGAACCTAGAGCAGAGAGCCTAATCCTTCTTCTACACATGATCCTGACACCCTGAGAGGACTCCTGTGGTTACATGAGGGCACAGAGTGGCAGATTTTCATTTCACTAGATCAGCAAGGCTCATTTCAGTATTTTACTGAGATAACGACTCACTGTGAACTCTGCTTCTGAAACAAAATGAGTCTTACAGTTTATTTTATTGTCCAAAGCCAATGACAGAGAAAAGCTTTTTACTTGGCTAGCCTGAAGTATTTAACAGGAAATGGGACAGTTATTGTCAGTGGCCAGTGGACCAGTTCTGGTGGCATTATATGAGAATACATTCAGAGGAACTCAGCTGAAGGCAAAGCTACATTGGCAGATAATATTATAACTGAACCCAGTGAGAAATGGAGAAGATAGTTTCATAAACATAACAATAAAAAAAAGAAAAAAAAGGGAGGGGGTTTACTTTTTTTAAAACAACCCCAAGCCTTAAAGTCAAGGGCAGTGGCCATACTCTGAAACTCACTTTCAAGCTTTGTGGTCTCAGCTGTGTGTCCATTTCACAAAGGCAATGAAACAGTTTTACTTTGATGAATTAGACTGTCATTTTCCTTGTTCATGATGCTGTGTCAAAACCTTAACTTGAAATGAAATGGAAAAATTATACATTGTATGAATATTTTAAAGGATTTTTAAAAATACCCAAATAAAAATAGCTACCAGTAAAAAATTTCTTTGAAAATTTATGGGGTTTTTAATGTAATTATTTTAAACTTTAGGGAAAATGTGTGTTTTAAGAGAAACTTAATAGAGGGCAAGAGTCAGAAAGAGCTTTTAGTTACTAGGGAGCTACAATTCTAGGCAGATATTTCTGTACATAAATATAACCCACACACTTATGTCCCTTGTATTTGAGGGTGGTTCTGCCTCATGAAAAGAAGGTAGTGAATCTATTATCACCTGATAAACATTTGTTTGTTTTACTACCTATTACATTCCCAGAATCTTGCAGAAGTGATGAGGATATTTTAGGACAGGTTGTGGCATCACAGACCTGTAAAGCTGCATTTCTGCCTGGTTTTCCTCAAAAAGTTTTTCCCCAGGAATTTTCAGACACATGAACTGCACGGAGAACATTAGGAGCTACTCAATTCTGATCTGTTACAAGATTTCCCTGCTGTAACTCCCAGGTCTGTCACTCAAACCAATACACAAACCCAGACAGCAGCCAGGAGTGACCCAAGGCTCAGTGCACGCCCAATGCCAGCTGATAGTGTACTCAATATTTTAGAGGAGTAGGAAAGAAACAGGGCTGATCAAAAGAGGTCAGGACAGGAGATGGCCTGTTGGGACAGGGAGTTGAGCTTTCAGTGGTGCCTGTAGCCCACAGTACCAGGGCAGCACCTGCAGCTGCCTCACTGAGACAATCCAAGCCCCGGCTGTGCATGGAATAACAGCAGGGTGGTGATGCCAAGGCTCAGCACCACTGATCTGGATCTGCACAGGATTCCTCTCCAGCTCTGTCACTATAACCTGCTCTGGGATGTCACAGTGAGCAGTCTGCATTTTCACAGGGCTGCCTTATGGTAGTGACCATTGCATTTATCAGTTACAATTGTCATTTAATAAAATAAATGGCTTTTAAAAATTGCATACCCCTTGATCTTCCACTAAGATGAAAAGATCAGTGATAAAAGAAGCTTTTCTTGTTATCACAATATACTGTGATAAAAAGTTATGTGAAAATCATAACTACATATACTATGTAAACAGTAAGAAGATCTCAATTTTAATAGATAAAATGAATTCTATGTATTATTTCAGCCAGCTGGGACTTCTAATATGTGAAATTCACCAGAGGATTGAGATGGAACTCCATTTTAGGTTGTATATTTTACCTTGATAAGGTCTGGTAAAACATAAAGGTAAGTAACATCTTGACTCTTTTCCCCAGATAGCTTACCAAGAAATAAAAATACAATGAAATGAAGCTCTTCATGTTCTAAGTGGCCTGTGCTGAAAACACTGAGTATTTTTAGTTGTAATGTGAGTCTTATTTGTAACAAAAAGAATTGCTGCCACTTGCATTGCAAATTATTCAAATTTATACAGCAGACTAATTTTGCAGAAGAGGAAATAGGGTTCCTCTGTATTAGCTACCGAGTTATATTATGTTTTTAAAATGTATAAGCCTAGAGGAATATTAAAATGTTAATTTGAATAGCATTTAAAAGGTAATTACTTTTATACAATAAAATAAGAAGTCTACTGAATACTAATCCCTGTGTTGTGCTTTTTTTGAACTAATGCTAAATTAAACAGAGAATCCATTTTTAAGTGATTTTAATTTAGATACACAGAAGACATTCTCATCTACAAAAATATCTGGCTATTTTCAGTTCACCTTATGTGAAATCCTTACTTTATTATATTCAATGTTGAAGAAAGTACCTATACTTGTTGGATAGTGCTGAACTGAGACAATGAGAGATTTTTTAATGACTCCCCTGAAGAAGGCATGGTTTGGTTGCTCAGCACAAGTGCTGGTGCAAGAGCACTGGCAGGGCCATACAGAGCAAGTAGAGACTGCTCCTAAATAAAAGCTGATTTAATCTATTCAAGCCTTTTCAGGGAAGAATGAATGTTGAAAAATGGCATTTTATTGGCATTTCAGTACAGAGAAGACTGCTCAGAGTAGCCAGCATATTTTGTCCAATTTCTTGAATTATATCATCTAACCTCTTGTCTATGATAAGCTTTTCAATGCACAGAGGGCATCCATCTTGGTACATCCTCAGAAAATTATATTCATGTGTTTTATAACATTCTTCCTTCATGCAAGTGTTTCTTTATTTTTAAGTCTGTTAAATCAATGCTTATTTCTTTTGCAAGGATCTTTTCCTATGGTTGACTACCTATATGAATTATTTTGTTAAAAATACGACTTATCTAAGATGGGTATTTAGCCAAATAAACAGAAATTATTTCCACCTGAATCAAAAAAACAGCAATGCTCTTTAATTTGTAAGAAAGCCAGAGATGATATTTTGATTTTTTTTTCACCATATTATAAAAGAGAATTTTAGATGACAGAGCGTTCTGAAACTGCTCTCCAAAAAAGAGTTTTTCATGCAACCATTTCAGTTGTCCTGAGCAAATCTCATCTCTTATGGTTTCAATTACCAGACTGAGGAAAAATGAAAGACACAAACAGCAGTGATGGGAAATCACATCAGAGGAGAGCCGGATTTGAGACACGGAGCGTGAACGTGCGACTCTGCAGAACAAAGGCAAACCCAGGGAGCAGGATGTGTCTGTGTCCTCAGTCTGGGCTCCTTCCCAGTGCCAAACTCAGCTGTACAAGGCAGTTCCCTCCCCTCCTGTGTCCTTGGGGACAGAGCAGGGTGCCGGGCACGGGGTGAGTGTGGCACAAACCAACCCAGCCCTGCTCTGGCCACACCAGCTGGCCCCAGAGCTCAGACTGACCACAGCAGGAGCTCAGCAGGCCTCATCCTTCTCAAGCTGGATAACTTTACTTAATATTTACATTACTCAATATTTAGCAAGAATATGAGGCCCTTTTTAAACTGATTTCTGGTCAAGTTACAGCCACTGAAGATTAACCATGTAAGAGTCTTTCACATGGTGAAACTCAGGCTGATCTATGCTTGAAATGAGAAATGTTAAGAACCTCTCTGCTCTCCTGTGTCATTTACATATGCCCACTCTATATTCATTAGTTTGACATTTACTGCTCTTATTCTGTCAGCAGAAAGATGACTTGATTTTCACTGTTGCTATTACAATGTCACAGGTATAATAGCACTATGAAGAGTGCAATAGATTTACAGAGTGAATAAAATATGATTTCTGAGGAGTAATTGCTGGTAGGAAACTAAATTTTAATAACAACATACAACTGGTTGGCAATTAACTAAATATAATTATTTTGTTATCATGATTTATGGATGAATCATTAGAGACAAACCCCCAACAAAAAGCTTATCTCTCATATAAAACATTATGGAGATAAAGTTTTTGTTTTGATGTGATGTTACCTGCTTCAGCAAGGCCTTATGAAGGACATTTGACATCCTAACACTCAGCAGTGGGAATTTGTGGGAAATTGGGTAAGCTGTGTTATTTGAATTTATCCTACTGAATCTATCCCTGATTCACAGCTATCCACAAAAATTTAAATGGCAGAAATACTCTCACTTTCACAAATGAAGCTTAAAAAAGTACCTGTTGCCTACAGTAAACTAGTATTTTACATGCTATAAGCTTGGATTTAGCAAGGGAAGCCTATGTAACACTCAAAGAAATCAAAATGAAACACTGAAAACCGAATTTATTGCAACTTTAATAATGTGCATTCTCTTATTCTCCTGCTCCAATATGACTTTTCTGAGTGAAAGATCATCAGACCACTGAACATGAAAGCTTTTGTACCAAAGCAAATTTTAAAATGTTATTCAAAATTATTCTTTTGCCACAAAGATACATTCTAGTCCTTATAATGCTCCCTTTAGAACTGTCCCAGATAATTGGCAGGACAAATTGTTGTTTGTTAAATTATCACCCAGAAGAGGTGGCAAATAGATTATTCTCTCTATTTCCATGAATTGGCCTACCTAATTTACTGGTTAAGCAGCACAGCAGATTGCAGAAGAAAAATAACCTGAATGAGATCCAAAAATATATTTCTCTTTATCTGCTATAGCTCCATAAACTGCAGCTCACACAGATAAATCTTTTTCCATTTAGACTTCAAACCCTTATCTTCATGTTACAGTCTGTAGAGCCTAAACTGTGATTTAGTGAACAAAGTAGTAGAAAAGACGGACTAGTTCTGATAAAACACAGAGAAAGATTAAGCCTTTATTGGAGAAAATGGTCCTGAGATTACTTGGGACACAAACTCGAATGGGTATCTCTCTCCTCCAAGTGACATTTGAGAATATTTCAGCCTTTCTAATTTGTAGTACAGATTTTGCTTCTTGGCTAGCAAAGGCTTTGAAAGGAACTGGAAGACACTGACCCTTTGTGGGTTATAGTGGAAAGAAGCATCTCTGCCTCTGGCTGGGGCCAAAGATCATTGCTGGCTGGCAAATTTGGATCCACGAGGGCCCATGAAATAATTTTTTTCCAGTTGTTGTTTATTAGAAAGATTGGGAGATTATTTTTTTCCTTACAGGAAGAGAAGCCGGAACTTTTTTTTTTTAAATATGGATTTTCCTCCAGCCCACAACTAGCTCAGGTTGATGGGCCTGTGATTAATAAAACATCCTGTGGATTGCATAGTTGAGTCTGAGTGCACCTCCTTGCCTCCTGTACATGGGGTCAGTAATCAGTAAATTTTAGTGCATTCTTAATAAAAGGTCACAAAGGTCTTCCATGGTGATTACTCAAAACACACACGCAAAAAAGCCAAACAAAAACACAAACAAACAAAAACAAAAACCAACACAAAACTTTCATAAGCCCACTTTCACTTTTGAGTTGTTTTAAAATCAGCAGTTCAACCAGTTTTTAGCAGTTGTGCAATACTGGTAAACTGAAAATCTCAGTCTTTTTATTCAAGAGTTAAGCCAGCAAACAATAACCCCAAATTTAACAGACTAATTTTAGTCTTTCCATCCAGCTGTCTTTCAAAAGGACTATTTCTCATTAATTAGAAATTATTGACATAAACAAATTCACAGACAAATTTAAATAAGCCTTTACAATGAACGTGATACTTGCCTTTGCTGACCAAAAGGATATGATACAGGTGTTCAAGAAGTTATATAATTTAATAAACATGCACTCAGAATCTTAAAATTTAAATGTTGTAACAGGTGAATGGCATTTCTAATTAAATATTAACAGATCCAAGCTACAGATTAAAGCTGTTTAATTGCTGGTATGCATCCAGCTGTTTTTAGAAGGGCAACTGAGATTTATTGGATTTGAAGAAAAACATTTTATAATTGGTTTGTTAAGTAACACAGAGGAAAAGCGATTTGGGGTGTTTTGCACTGCAAAAATTTTTATTCAACAATAAAACATTTAATAACCTATGGTAACAGGACCTGCATTTGAATGAGCTGAATGAAAATTTTCTCAGTCCCTCTGTTCCTCAGTGTTTCAGAAGTGATTAGCAACAAATAATTGCACACTTTATCTACAGATTGAAAGAAGAAAAGAAGCTTTCCTAGTTTTACAGAGAATTCAGCTGAGAACACTAAAAACGGAGCATCTTAACTGAGATCATATTTACCAAAAGCTGGCCTGGCAGTTAAAACCGTGGTGGAGTCAGATTTGTAGTTTGATACTTCAGCCAAATCAATAATATGACCCTTTGAGCTTTGATACTAGATCAATGGATTTTTTAAGGAAGCAACTTGGGAAAAAAAATGGTCAGCAAATATCTTTTAACCATGTTTTATCTTTATTTATTTTTTCATAATTTTTTTCCTTCTCTGTAATCTTTTTGCATGCATCAGTTCACTTTAGAAAACCTTCCATTCATAGTTCAAAGTGTTAAGTTATTCAGGTTTTTCATTTAACCTGCAGTGTAACATTCGCTTATAAAAATTTATTACTAGGTAAATTATTTTAAATATTAACTTAAATAAAATCCAATATTTAAGCCCTAACCTATTCATATTAATTAAATTTTTATATATATAATGTTGATTTAGACACAAAAAAGTTCTGATTATAAGAACACGTCATGAATGATCAACTCTGGGCATTTTGTGACCCAAGTTCAGATGAAGGAAAATCTCATTATTGTCAGAAATATTTTATAAAAGTTCTGGAATTTCTAAATTACTCTCCATTTAATTAATAATTTCAACAAGCCCTCTGGGGGCACTACCCCACTTTTAGGCCATTTTTGAGGTTCTGCTCCTTTCCTTTACCTGGTATTCAGACTGTGTCATCTCTCTGTCACTCCACCCAGACCTCCAAGACCTCAACACATTATGTTTAAATTTCTCTTTTTTAAACCTTGACTCTACCAACTTTTTTCTCTCTATTCAACACAATGCCACTGGAACAGTTTTTGTAGATCTTCTTTGCTCCACTATCTAATCCCTGTGCTGTTTGTCCCAAAAAGGAATATAAATGGAACTGTAGTGCTACAGTGTCTGAAGAGACACATTAGCATTAATTAACAGGAAACTCTACAGAAAGATGTTTATCTCCTCTCATTGTCATTCAGCTTAGTGCATGGTTACCTGGCAAAGGAGGCTTTCAGTTCCTATTTACAATGTTTAATTAGAAATTTGATTTGAAATACAAAAATTTAGCTACACAGAAAAATTGCACAGAATGAACATTTTATCCATAGTACTAAAACTTAACTCTTGCTTCTGTGCTGTACTGATGTATGCCAAAATTCTCAGTGGCAGCACCAGAACACTGATAAGCCTAGGGAGAAAAATAGTGTACTGGTAATGGATGTGATGCTGAATAGAAAACAGTCCAGAAGAGAAACTTTATTACTAAAGTTAGTCCACTAATTAAACAACTATTTTAAACCATTTATTCTTGCTACATTTAGTAAAAAAACATTAAGGATAAAACACAACTTTTAAGAAGTTAGAAGTCTAATTAAGAGCTTAAAAAAAAAAAAAGCAGTAGTATTTATTCTGGTACACATTTTACAAGAATAGTGCAGTGTTAGAAAAGATTCCAAGTTTAAAAAGGTTACATTTGGTTTTTTGGCTCCATGTACATGACTTTATGTGAATGTTATCATCAAGGGGTGCTTTTCTTTCTAAAGCAGGTTTTCAACATTTTCTACCAAAAGAACTCAAAGTCCCTGTTTCCCTGTGCTAGCTGTATTTTCAGGAATTACTGACTAATGCAAATGGCAATAGACCCCCATTATTATTTTAAAAAACCCGCACCTGTAAAACAGAGGAAATCTACACTGAAAAACAAATGACAGTCACCAGAGGACATATTTTTATCATATAACCATCAGATTCTGTTTCTCTGCTGCCACTAGAAAATATGTGAGGGGAAAAATGGAACAAAACAAACTAGATATTCTATTTGCATCTAAATTAATTTGAATTTTGGGGTGTGATCATTCCAAGAGTTCTGCAGGTGGAGGAAGGGGATGCCCAGCACATCACTAATAACATCCAGCCCTGGACAGAGGTGATGGAATCTGTGCTGGGGGCTGAGTCTCTCCAGTTCCCTGCTACAGGGAGCTTTGGAAACAGGAGTGTCTTTTCTCAATGCACCTGTAACTATTTTTTGGGTTTCAGTGTGTGTCTGTTCCAGAGCCAGCAGCCCTGTCAGAGAGCTCTGGTGCTGGACCATGAAATCCCAGCAGAGTCACTGCCTGGGAGTTGATTGCAGCAACAACAAAAGCAGGGAGGCAACGTCTTATGCATAATCCATACGCAGCACATCTAAAATTAATCCAGCAACAAAAAGTACAGATGGAAAGGGCCCAACTGTTGCTATTCTGATGATGACAGCTTTCAGAAGAAGATCAGCATTTTGGGTTTTTTTAAATCATCCTGGCTCTTTTGATTGGAAAACATTCTCAGGCACAATCTGACCCTGCTGCAATGTGATAAAGGTGAATAAGCCACGGTTTTTCAGTGCAGAACTCATTGCTGCCTTCCACCCGAGGAAGGTGCACTACTGAAACAGCAAGTATGTAACATGTCACAGCCTTGATTTGGAAAGTAGAGGAACACTTCTGCTTCCAATTCATTTTTTCAGGTGTAGATTAAAAGGCTGGGAAATTAGAGATATACCAAGGACTGGTTCTGTCCTGCTCTGTTCAGCCAACCACACTCACTGCTGCTTTGGGAGTAAAAAATGTGAGGGGTTGGCAGACCCAGTGACAGGGAATGACATGATTGTCCCTCTGTCTTGAATCCATACAAGACATAGAAAATATTGGCATTTTGTCAGGCACTCACATCAAACTGACACAATGCTTAGAGCATACATTTGTTTAACATATTACAGCTTCAACTGCAAAGCTAGGACAGATCATGCAAAGAAACACAAGAGGAAAAAAACCCAACCAGTTGCAAAACAGTTGTATTCCTGGAAATGAGAGGAAAAAATTGAGAGTGTGGCTCATGGCAGAAAGTTACAGAGGTAGGAGTGACTAACTTTGCACTTACTGCTTACTCCATGAGGAAAAATTAGAGAATATACATGAATTTAAGAATTTAAGATTACAATGGTCTACGAGTGCAGAAGGTCATTCTGAAACCCAGGCCAAATGCTTCAATGCCCCAAGCCCCTCTCAGCCCAGCAGTACCCAGAGCAAACCAGAGCCTCCTCTCTGGGCAGCCCAGTTCCAGGTCAGACTGGTGCCCACCAGCAGTGTCACCATCGCCTGTCACGCACAGCAGCACAAGCAAGCTCTGCTCCACGTGTCCCCTCAATTCCTTTCCATCAGCTGAGTGTAAGGAGAGCTCATAGGTGCTAAGCCTGAAAGGAAGGATCAAGAGCCACCTTTTGCACTTCTCCATGATTCCTTAATGTTACTCCTGCTTGTTCAAACAATTGAATTCAGCACTGTTGCTGTGGTACCTCCTGAGTAATACAGCTGGGTGCATTCTGATCTTCTGCATTCTGATCTTCTCCTGACTGTGCCAAGTCTTTATGCACATTATATTTCCATGCACATGGCAAAGGAAGCAAGACACACCTGGGAATGCCTATTTGAGCCTTTGTCAGCTACGTGGGCCACAAACCGCCCTGAGATGTGCAGAAAGTAAAACACAACTCCTACGAGGCGCCGCCTCAGCACGCTCCATCGCAGAATCAGAGGAGCCTCTGCACAAGAAGCAGCACTGGCTGGGGGGAAACAAATCACCAGAAAAATGCAGTTTGTCCAGCAGGACACAGAAAGGGCTTTCTACTACTGGAGGTCCCCTGCGTGCCACACAGGAATCCACAGCAAGGGGGGTGCAGCTGGGTTCTGACTTGCTCACAAAGTGCAGAGTGGGACTCTGGTGTCTTTTGGGGAGGCTGCTGTCCCCTCCTATGCGTGGTGTGTTTGACCAAGAAGTCGTGAACTTGAGAGAAGCTGAGTCATTTGGGCTGTGCTCATCTTCTTCATGCTTGGGAAACTCAGTCTAATTCCTTAAGCAAGCATAGTCCTTTTCAATATGTGCATTCCTAAATCCCACCTCGATTTGCATATATATTGCTAGACTGAATAACTTGTTAACAGTAGCAACTGAAGATAAAGCTGCAATTGAATAATTTGTTTTCCTTTTGTACTTCTTTATTATGACTGGTACTCATATATAAATCATAATCACTACATGCCCTACGGATACCATACACACCCACAGTGAGCCATATGCAGTTTGAACATATTTTTCATATTTTCAAAAGATTGCTTATCTTAGAGACCTCTGCTCTCCACAGTAAGTCTGATCTCAAATATTGCTTGTAAATCACTGAACTTTCAAAACAAAGCTCATTTACAGTGATCTACACTATTATGTTAGAGATACTCCAATAGTAAGAAGGTACATTCATATTTTTACACTCAGCAAAAGAAAAATATTCTAGCAAAATGACTGGTTTTACTATATTTTATTATCTGGGAATTATTCCAAAGTGAATAAATGTTGAGGAGCGTAATTAATTTATCATCCTGCAATTAGTGTGATTTTGTAAAGATTTCTACATCATCCCTAAAGGGATTTGCCCAGGCAATAGGAACTCAATTTTAATCTCAGGGCAAACCAAAATGGCAGACATTATCAGGATAAAACATTAATGGACAGAATAAGAGTTAGAAGTTTCAGGAATGTCTGGACAAAATATAAAAGCTTATTTAAGGGGTTGTCATCCTACTTTCGCAGATCTGCTCATCATTTTTTCCCTCCAAACAGAAACTGTGAAACACATGCTATCAAAATGGTTCTGTTTTTAAATGGCTGAAAAAAATGTTTATCAAGCAACCTTCTTTGGATAAAAATGTCTTCATTTAAGCAAATAATAATTATAGTATTTTTTTAAAAAGCAGGTATTCCGCTCAAAATGACCCTTCTTTAAATGATATAAAAAAGCTACTTTTTTCTATTTGGTCTATTGAGTCCAAAACTTTAACTGAAAGTTGCAGCACCTGCAAACACCTTTAAAGACTGGGTCCATGAATGAGTACCAGCCCTCAAAACACACAGATCCCATGCAAGACAATAAAGAAATGTTATTACCTAAATTCTGATCTGTTGAATCTCAGAAGCTGGCATTAAAAACATTACTTTCAAAATAAGTCCTTTCAGAAAGAGTCAACAATCTGCAATAAAACAACTTCTTTGTCTGCAAAATGAAGTCATACCAAAAAACGTGTTCTGGTATCATAATGGTATTTGCAGCTTAAACCTGTCTCCATAGAAGCCAAACAAGGTAACAATTCTTGAGAAGAATTTAAACTGCCTTAATGCAAACCCACATGGATTATGTGAATAGAGATTTAACCTGTTCATCTAACAGAATTTAATTTTTTTCCAGCTAGGGAAACACAGATATGTTTTTTATGTGTCTATGTGGAACCAGAAACTCTACAGAAAGATGAGCCTGGCTCTGAAGCTCATTGATTAGGGCACTCTTCTAGAAGGAGGGTGCTAGTTTATGGTTTATGTTCCAGCAATGTTTAATTCAATTTCTAAAAAGGTTCTCAAAGAAAGAACTAGAACCAGTCTTGTCTCCAAGGTTAATGCCCTACCTGCTGGTCTATGATGTTTGGATCTGACCTGACTGCACTTCCAGGGCCTTGAATAATTTTCTGCTCTAGAGACCTGGCAGGGGAGAAGGGAGGTGTTCCCCCCTTGCTATGTGACTTTGTCAATCAGAGATTGAAAGATGGGATTTTAATTCTCGTGGATTTATTTAAAAATTGAACTCCTCTTTCCTACATGAAAATTCTGTAATGCCACGTTAATGGATTTTGTGCTGGGGAGGCAAGAAGAGGGGTGCCATTCCATATTGGGTTGAGAGAAGCCCAGCTCTGTCAGCAGACTTTAAAGCATTTTTCTGAGAATGATGCACAGAGAGATTTGAAAGACCTGAAAACCACACTATACATTAAAACACTTTTAAAAATCAAGTAAAAATGTTAATGTCTTGCAAGGCAGTTTGATTTGGGAAGGGGGAGTTCGATGAGACATGCCTGGAATTGCTGTTAATGAATCAAAACACTGTGCTAGAAGAGTTTCACTTACAGGGAAGCTCCGAAGCATTAAATTAGCACTCAGAGGCACTTGTTGACATCCCTGGGTCAGCTTGCCATGAAATGCAGTGTCCTTTGCAATATACTGAACTGTCAAATAAAAGTCAATGTATCACTTTTCCCTAAGGTTCAGAACTTCTCTTCCTAAAATATTAAGTAGATAAATGTGATTAAACTGCATTTGAGAGACAGATCAGAGATAAAAGATGCTTCAACAAACAACTCTAGGAAATGTGAGCTCTGCTAAGTGGAAAGGTTTATAGCTCAGAGCTCAAAGATGAGCTATTATTTTTCTCATTTCATCAGCTGTCCTGAGTATTTCTGTCAACCCTGCAGTCCTCAGGAGGGACTAGCAGGCCTGGCCCTGACATTTTTCTAATTTCTTTTGTATGGTTTTATTGTTGAAAGCTCATTTGCAATCAGGAGTCAAAGATAATAATCAAGAGAATGAGCTCAGTCAGAGCACATTGCTGGTTGTGATTTTATTCCCACAGAGACTGAAGTGAACACTGGGAATCAGATGTTGTTGGGGGCAGCAACCAAAGAGAAAACTATAAATTTATGTAAGAAATGACAAAAGAGTTATTTTAAGCTGAACTTAAAGAACTATTTACAAGAATAAGCTCAAGCAGTCAATCCATGTGCGAGAAAAATGCAGAAAGATTAATCTGTAACTGTACTACGCATCATCCACACCCAAGTCCTTCCAAACCATCCTAAATCACAGAATTCTTTCTGTGTTGATTCACTCAAAACTCTTGAAAGTTTTATCAGTTCTGCTGTGCTCCCTGTGGCTGCCAGGAACCTCCGGGTAACACAAGTCACTAGGTGACCATCCCTGGGTACCTGGAGCCAGCAGCCTCCACATTTCAGCATCCATAGGATCAGAAAACAGGAGTCTTATGCCAGAGAAACTCAGGGAAATGAGCAGAGCTGCTCCAGAAGCAGACAACTTAACCTGCTTCACTTTCATGTGCACTGTTTAATAACAGTAACTCGTGAGATCTCATGGACTCAGGAAAAGACTTGGAGTTTATTTGCGTGCCTTGAATGTCTCTGGTTTTAGAGGAATGGAGACTAGTAGCCTGGAGTTTCAAAAAACACAGTATGTTTTCTTGTCTCTGTTTATTCTCTGGTTGGGGAGGTGTGTAGGTGCTGTGGAAGTAGATTACATACCCAAGCTTTACTTCCTACAAACTATAGAAATGATGCAATTAAATTATTTGTATTTCTTCCAAAACCACAAGTTATGTCAATCCCTAAGCGAAGGCTTATGCAGACAGCCAATAAGCAAAAAAGAAAGTAATGTTTCTCTTTTGGTCTGGTAACACAGGGCATTGAGATTCATAGCTGAAATCATGCTTAATCACGAGTCTCAAATCTTGCTCTTATGTGAAAGACTGAACCAGAGAAAACTCCTTTAGCTTGATGCCAAAATCAGTTTGGGCAACTTGAGGTGAACAAGCAGAATAAAGTCTTGCTCTGGGATGTGCCACATGGGTGAATTGGATATTGTTATTTGCTTATTGGGAGGGAATGAGTACATATTCATAAAAAACAAAACACTAGCAGAACAAATGCAAAGCCCTGAAATCCCAGGAGCAGCTCTGGCTTTTCCCAAGATCTGAACTCTTCAAAGACCCATGAAACAGCAGAGCCCTAACACAGCCCTTGAGAACCAACCAGAATATGCTGACTAATCTGAGGTGCCTGTTTGACAGCTCTACATCCAAAGGGAATTCAGCTCTTGGAAAAAAGTTACAAAAAAGTCATAATCCAGGGGTTACTGAGTATTATCTTGGGTATATAATTCACAGGTTTTTTAACCTTACATATAAATAGGTGACTAAATAAATCCCACAGTGTGGAAGCAGATACAAGAGAACGCTTAAAAATTATCAGGAAAGGATTTTTTAAAAACACTGGAATATTGAAAAAAAAATCTTATCCTGGTTTAGCTTTATGAAAGAATATACTAGCTGTATAATTCCTTTCAACAATTTAAAACATTCAACTAAACAAACACATAATGACTGATTTCCCTTTTTGTTCTCTTCCTTTTTTTGGTGAGAAAACCCAACCAACTACCCAGAATCCTCACATAATTTGGGAACAAAAAGTCAAACCCCAAAGCACAGTTGGCAATGTGCAGTCCTCTGATGCTTTTGTTTAGCAGAGACAAATCAGAGGTATGGCATGATTCGTGCTTATTCTATACAACGCAGAGTTTCTTAGCAAACCAGATACACTAACGTGGAAAATGTACCCACAGGGGTCTTAGATGAAGTCTTTCCTTCCATAGCCATGATTTAAAATATTAAGGTTTTGCAAGTGCACATATGTTTAGATGCCCCTATATTAACAAACCAGTGCAGAAGGCTTTTCTGCACATCTCAGGAACTGTGCCAAATACCTTCTCTGCTCCATCTTTCAACCCTGCTTGCTTTGGGAATGAGGACTGAGCTTTACTCTTTACTAATCAGCAGCAGACTTGCATCCTTTAATCTGTTAGTGATACCCATCATCCATTCAGCCCTCAGATAAAGAAGAGATTTCTAAAATAACAGTAAATCTGGCAACACCTCACCCATGGATCTGAAAAAGCAAGCAAGAAGAAATAGGAAATTTAGAGCAAGTGTTCTTGCAGGAGGTTTCAAAACATTCTCCACAGATATTCCTGTAATAGAAAAGCCCATCTGCTCCATACAAAGCTAATGAAATCACTTGGCTTAATGTGTCTTTACTGCCCTCCTCATTGCCCAAGAATTCCTTCTCAAATGATAAAGAGCCATTCATAAGGTAAAGTTGGTGTTCATTTCAAATAAATTACCTTAACAGATAAATTCTATTAAGATCTTAATTATTTCAAAATTTTTCTCATTTTAAATATTAACAAAGATGGGAAGATAATTCTGATTTATCACAAGATCCAGGTCATTATGAAATCAGATCCATTAACAAGGATAATAGTTTCTTTTTTAGTCTAGATGAAGGCAATTTATGAGTGCTAGGAAATTTTGCAGATTGCCTGTGGGTAGAGCTTGGCATCTATGTAATTATGTGGGATCTCTGAAGGCATTTAAAGGCCAATTGACTGCTTTTAAATCATCTCTTTAAACTGGTGACAACTAGGATATAAAGATTTTGTGGCCAAATGAAAGAACAGTATTTCAGTGTTGCCAATTCTGGCCCAGCAATTCACGAGCCTTGAAAGTTCATATCCAGTTATATTTTACAGGGTATATATTAAAAATTAATCATAAAATTGATGTTGAAAAAGACTAATTTTAAAAGAAATTAAAATATTCTAGTGCCATTGGAGAAAAATTTGAATCAGTGAATGTTTTAATTATAGGATGTAACTCATAAAGCTTGCCTGGTTACAGGGATCAGATCCAGGAAAAGAACATTTTCTTGGCCCATTCTTCATGTATTTCTTCGTGCCACTATTAGCATTCTGGCTATCTGTCAGAAGGGAATTACTGTGCATACAACTGTCAATCTGCTCATGATTTCAGACTTCCCACACACGCTCTCTAATACATGCACTGAATCATTCCCAGCAGCCAGGTTTACAGCCTGTTGTATTTTAGAAGACAATAGAAGCCATTTCCTTCCTTCCTCCATAGGGTTCATGTTACATATAATAGAGAGATATCTCCCTGTCACCTCTGGATTACAAGAAGGTTATATATTATAAGGTTCCTACACTGGTTCAGTTCTTCTCAATTCCTACATAACAATTGAGCTGTGTATTTTCTTATAGTTGCTAACAATACCTTTGGTTATATACAGTAATTAGAGAGTATTAAGGCATGACTCAAAGAGAATTTCAGTAAAAGCTGTTCTCAATGAGTGGTTCAGAGCTCTAACAAGTAGAGTTGCTGATTTTCTCATGTAAGAAACACACGGAAGGAGACCATTCCTGACTGACCATTTCTTCTGGATTTTGCATAGCAGGAGTCACAGCATTTAGCACTGCACAGCACGGGGACACTGAAGGGAGGAATTTAACTCCTAAACAAATACATTACTCAGACCTTCTGCATCCATTAATGAAATTTGCTTGCTTTTGACCAGCAGTCCCAGCTAGTGGGGCACAGTGGAGCAGCCACTAATCCACAGATGCTCCTGAGCGAGCTGCTCTAAGTGCAAATCAGAGCACCAGAAAGTTATTTATGATGCCAAAAGGGAGGGGAAAAAACAATCCCTTGAGGACAGCCTCTTCAAAAGGCTCTCATTAACTGTATCAGACACTGCTCTTTCCTGCAGCTTTCTGTGCTGTTATGAACTTCACCAATTCATGCCTTTCATGCACTACAAATCTGATGAAGCCAGAACATTTTCCACCAAAATGTCAGCAGAACCAACTATTACAGAAGAGATTTTTCTTCACAGGAAATTGCAAATGCCTGTATTACTTCTGATTAGAGCATAATTCTTAGGGTTCAGCATTTGAAGAAATGGAGAACTACAGTACTCTTTGCTGTAAGAAGCAAAAAACCTAGTTACTAATATTGCAAGTAAAGCATAGCTTATTTCACTGTAATTTATAGAAAAAGTGCAACCTTGTCTTTATGCAAAGCAAAAGCTACTTTTCCTTTTATTGAAGAACTAGGTTTTCAGTTAATCCCACTGATCTAATAGGCATTTAATCACAGAACTACAGAATTGCAGGCAAAAGTCAGAAACTGTTGCATGAGTTCTACTTGCCTTGTTCCCAACAGATTTTTGTTTTTTAAAGCTCCTAATTATGAAGTTTCTCTGTCTTTCTTAGGTAAGGTATCCCTTTGCCTAATTGCACCCAGAGCCATAGAAACCACAGGTTATGTTTACATTGTCATTTCTGTCTGGCTCCTTTGATGAAAGTTGTTAAGAATGTGAAGATTACTACAAAGGATCTGATCTCAAAAATTCAGATAATCAGTTTGTTTCTCTCCTAAGAAACAAAACCCCTTCTATTACCAAAGTGATAAGTTTCACCATTACACACCATAATTTGCAAAAACAGACTAACTGCAAACAAACTGGGTTTTATAAACATGTGCAAGATGCTAAATAGCAGTGTAGCTATCTAGCAGGTATTTACACAAGTCAAGAGCATAAATCAAGGAAATGCATAATTAAACAGAACTCTGATGTAAGAGAATTCACTCGAGCTCAGAAACACACATTGATTTAAAACACCTCAACAATTCAGATTATTCCTTCAGCAGTGATATTAAAACAGCAAATCTTTTCAAGGAGTTGAATTGGAGATTACATTTGCCCACTGTTGCAGATGCTGTTGCATCTGCTAATGCACTGTTCATTTCTAATCAACCCCTTTATATCATGTTCCCAATTCCCACTGGAAATACTTGGCCAAAATATTGGTCAGCTGAAAAATTACTTAAGTGTTGAAAAAAAAGTAAAGAAAAGATGCCTAGATTCCAAAATGAAGTAAAAATTTTCAAGCAGAAGCTCCGGTATGAAGACATAAAAAATTTTACTGTCCAGAGATGGATTCAAGTCAAGGCAATCCAGCACGGCAAACCTGAAAATGCCGATTTTCATCATCCAGGAAAGGCTTTTAAACTTTCAGCATTCTCATTTGCACTCGACTAAAGCTTTATTTCTGAGGGTGTCTAGAAATACTTCAGCCTTGAAAGGACTGGGCAGACAGACTCAATCAGAACCAGCTCCTTTCCAGTGGTTCCTTTTCACTCTGTGAGTGGTTCTGTGCTCCATTTCTGTCTGCACCTTCACAAGAAATTCAGAGTGCTGTCTGTTCAAAAACTTTGTACCATAGCTAAGGTTTATACCTGTAGAAACCTTGAATTAAACTGTGGCCACGTAGAAAAGCTGCACTGAGGATTCATCACTAATTGAGCCCAGACTGGAGAATCATTTGGGCAGGAGAAAGGCAGCTTTGGAGAGTGAGAACACTCAGAGTCTGCCCTTTAACAGAAGATATTTTGGGAGATGCCAGGGTTCCATGACTGAGTGGTATTTGCTAAGCTGAGGACTGGTCCCAAGATGAGAATTTGGAGTAAATAACAAAGAGAAAATGGCACATAAAGAACTTTTTAAACTATGATGTGAAAAAAAGCTGTTTAAAAAGCTCTTGTTAGAGAGTTCTGCTTTCTTCTCAAACTTTGAATGAGAATTCAAGGAGCTTTGGTGTGTCTGGATCTTAGGAACTGAATGAGCAATGCATAGACATCAATCATGTGCCAACTGCTCCGGAAAAGACCAAGCATGGAAAAACTGAGTAAATAAAAGATGCTTAATAACATTTGACAGATCTGCTCCGGGCATTTACTGCTATTTTCTGGCAAACACAAACCCTACAGAGTAACCTAGACTTGTTACTGCGTTTCTGATGTCAATTGTTCCTTTCCCCCACTTGCTCTGTAGCAGCACATTCAGTTCAGTAATGTTTTGTACCTGATGAAACAGAGGTACCAAAAATGTCCATTGAGCCAGAATACTCCAGCTTTTTGCTGTTCCATAACTGCCTGAAAACCAGAAAAGTGGAAAGTGGGAGTAATAACACCAATAACCAGCAGAGTTTTCATTTTCTTTCTGGAAACAGTCATAGCACATTTGTAGATGAATATTCCTGGTTTATATAGCAATACATTTTCTGTGGGTATTTTAATGTTTGGTTCATTCTTTTTTCTACTACCGAAAAAGACAAGTTTCACTATTTAAATCAGAATTCAAGGCCTGTTCAGGCTTTTAAAATATTAATTAAAGTACTGAAAATGACAGAGGGACAAATTAAATTCAGATCATTCTGTCAAATGCCTAGATATAGAGCTGCTTTTACTGCTGAATGCAAGCTCAGTGGGGAAAAATTAGTTAATTATGAATAAATTTGAGCATTAGAGATGCTGAAATGCAAGAAAGAATGCTACAAAGCAGCTACCATGAAGTTATGACAGCAGGAACTTATGGGCAGCAAATAGGAGTTTATTCCCTCACCACTTTTCAAGATGTTTCTCAAGAGTCAAACATCATTTAACTACTTCCTAAACGTGGTTTTAACAAGTATTTACTTCTGAAGTTATGCAATGAATTGATGCTCTTCAGTAACCAAGCTAAACTAAATGTCTGTCACTAAAACATTGCCTTAAATAAGATGTGAGTAGAGTATATCATGCTAGGCTTGCTGGCTAGGAATTGTAGCAAATCACAATTTATTCTGAAAAAATGGAACATCTCACTTGTCATTTTCCTTATGCACTTTGCACATGCTGACTGCTATGGTCTTTCTCTTAGAAATATGCTGGGAAAAGCTTTACCTCTGCAGGGTCAATATCTGCCTGAAGATGTAGACAGCTAACTGTGGGGATTTTCAGGTGCTTGAGTGTCTTTAGGCAGGTAATGAGCTCTGAAAAGCTTGTCTAAACATTTTACTTACTGCTTATTTTTTTATTCCACATGGTCAGCTTTATCCATGTTTCAAATTATTTTCCTCTCCTTTTTCCTTTCCACAGTTTTTTCCTCTCTAGTTTTATACACAGATTTCTCCAGAAAAGACCAAAACAAATGCCACATTGGTATAATAACTGATTTCAGGATTACTCACTCATGTTCCCAAAAATATTTTCCAAAATGGTATTTATAGCCACCAAAAACAGAGGAACTGTCAGCTTTAGATGCTTTGGATTTTTTATTATTTTGTGTATAGAAAGTCAACTCTGATGCAAATAATATAGCACCTCACAGTAAAAAAAGATGCTCAACTATTAGCATCCTAATTCTCATGAGGCAGTGCCTCAGAGAACCTTCCCTCTGATTTCAGCATCCCACAGCAGTGCTCTAAGAAGCCTTGGGGTAGGATTCACACACTGTGCAACACAGGAGAATCAGTGTCCCTTTAAGAGTTGTTCTTGCTGATTTCAGATGAGAAAAGGTTGGTCCTAAGACCAAAACATCCACAAAGCCCTCCTTTCCTCGTGGGAAAGTCACTCCTCACTCCAGTGGGAGTCAGGAGTCCCACTGATTCCTAGTAGATATTGGTTCTTTGCATTGTTTCTATCCAGGCATTTACGCCCAGCTTCTCTTTGTGGAGTTCAATTATGTTAATTTTTACCCCCTGAAACCTGTTTTTTTCCTAAGTAAGCTATAATTTCTCTGCTGCAGCTTCAGCAGCTTCTTTTTCTGGCCTTCTATCTGAAAGAGATCTAATAACTTGTCCTAAAATCTCTCTCTGGTTACCTTTGGAAAACTACTGAGTGAGTTTAATGGCAGCAGTACAGAAAACTGCTCATGGGTACACGAAGGAGAGTTCTCTATTGCTCTTACATGTGAAACCTGGCACACAACTTATGGGCCAGCTCAGCAACTCCCACCAAACACAGGCAACTGAGCCTTTCAGTGACGTGGTACATCAAAGTTATACATTCTAGGGAACAAATAGGATATTCAGAAAATTCTTCCATCTCCTTTAGGCTTTGCAGGGAGACCCATCCTGTGAAACACTCCTATCTCTGGAGTAAAAAGAGAAAAGAGCAGAAATGTTCTAAGATGTGTGACAAATTTGATCCACTCTACAGGAAATCTTCATAGCTCACAGCTTGGATTCACGTTGAAGGAACTCCTTTGGTGCAGAAGCAGCCCCTGCTGAGCTGCTGCCCTGCTGCCAGTAGATGCCTGCTGGAAATTAAGCTTCCTTTAGGTATTTCCATGTAATTCTACAGCTTGTAGAGCAGTGTCACAGAATTTCATTGCAGCCCAAGTAGATGGAAGCCTAAATGTTTCTATCAAAACTAGTCAGCATTTGCTAACATTTTTTAAATACTGTAAACATCTAGCGTTACATTCTGTTTACTATATTGCATTATCATGAGTCAGTAACAAGAACAGCAGCCTGGTTTTTGATTACCTCTCCTTCAACAGTTTCTTTCTGTACTCCTGTACTACACGAAGGTACTGATGTGAATGTCAGTTTGTGTAATATGCACTTTGTGATAAATCCTTCATAAGAACTCACAGAGCCATTTTATTGTCAACATATGACAAAAAAAAGCTCACAACGCAGTCAAGGAAAAATTCTTTAATTGATTTGTTTATAGGGTTTTTTGCTGTAGTGTATTAATAGAGCAACATTAGCAGAGTAGCAGCACAACCTAGCTGTAATAGAAAATTTATGTATCAGAAATGTTCTTAAAATCCCATAGTCTTCCATGTAACGCTATATTTCTAGCGGAAAATAGTAGAAAACAAGGAACCTCAGAGAAATGTGTAATTATCTCTTGCTGTCAACCTTTAGAGTGTAAAATGGCATCACTCAGAGTTTGGTAGAAACACTGAGAGCTAACAGGGCACTGCTGTCTCAGACACACCAAACACAAACCTCTGTTTCAGTGCTAAGGCTGCTGAGAGACTTCCAGTGTCAGCCGATGTTTGAGGCAAAATTAGGATGCAATCAGCAAAATAAGATAAATTTCAAATGTGCTAAATTCTATAGGAGTAAACACAAAATTGTTGAAATTAAAGCATATGTAGGAAAAAAAAGTTTTTGCTTTTAAAACACTGAGAGAGGAATCCTGACTTCTGTTCAACTGGTTTCTCTTTCTACAAATGCAGAGTGTGGAGTTTCTCAGTTTCCTAAGCATTACATGAGATGCATGCACTGGAAATTTGGGTGAAGGCAAAAACTGGAAAAAAACCCAGATATATACCAGGCAAAGACAAAAAATACAGTTCCTGACAGTATAGGCAGAACTGTAAAAATATGACAGAATTAGTAATGAAATGGGCAGAGGATGTTTCAAAGAACTTTGCTCTTTGCAGTCACATAAAACTTCCTGTGACCCTCAGGATTGCTAATATCCCATTATCTGGTATAGCTAAAATTTTCATTAGTGTCTTTTGAAATTGGTCTCTTCCACATTGAACATGTTTATACAAGGTGAACATTTCAGCCAAGTTTGGCAAGCTACTGAATATTTTCAAGAACATTCTCTAGACAAAACAAAGGCTTCTAAAAAGAATAATTGTGTCATTTACAGGAGAAACAAGAAATGCAGCAATCAATGCTGTTCAACAGATGCTTCAAGTGTAAAGCAAAGTGATTCTGAAGCAAGGCTCAGGGGGCAGCCTGAGCAGCCTCTCCCTGCCAGGAGGACAGGCTCTTTGCTTTCCAGTCACAATGCCAGGGAATATTGAGCTGGGACAGAGAAATAGATCAGATGTAATGAGAGACAACGTTTACTTGCTGAATTTGTAAATATTATTTTATTACCACTGCTCAGCTGCCTGTGAAAATTTCAGGGACTGTGTTAAATGACCTGAGGGTTTGCAAACAAAACAAAATGCCATTTATCCACACCACACAGGCTGCAGCTGCATCAGGAAATCCATTTGCAGAGGTATTACTGCAAGCAATTCTGAATAATAATAGGATGTCAGTACAGATTATACTGGGCCCATAGGGAAGAATCATTTCTTGAGTTTCATATATCTCTTACAAAATTCTTTGTCAATCTTTCATGAATCCTGTTCAAAACATACATTGTCTAATATTGTTTCACTGTACCTCATCAGACACATTATATTTGAAATACCAGTTATGTCTCTGGATAGGTAATTTTTGAGGAAAATGATTTTTTTCCATTTAAGTTTTCCATGAGCACATTTAGTATTATTCCAATAACATGCAGGGAAGACACATTTGAAAAGTCTATATAATGGTTAAATTAAGAAGAACACCTAGCTCAGAAATGCTGAACAGTTTGAAAAACAGCTAAAAATACTGTTAGGCTATAGCAATTTCATTGATTTTTTTTTTACTTTGTGCAGTTAAAGTGTTTAATATTTCTTTATAGCAAGACATTCCCCTATAATATTGGAAAAAAAATAACGAGGGCAAATCTGGTAGGAAAAAGCTGCAAAATTCAATGATTAAAAGTAACTTCACAGAATTTACAAGATGTATAAGAAGAATGTCTGAATATCACAATCAAAGGAAAAGAAATTGCAAGGCTTAATTTTGCAAATTCATGTAGGATTTTAGCAAAGTTTTTGTTTTATCATTGGAATTTTTTTGCACTTAATAACTGGAAATAAAACTATAGTTCAGAAGCATACATCTGGCTCTAAAGATGTGCACTAAATGAAGAGTGACTTTTTCTACTACTGTGCAACTCTTCTGCCGAAGAAACATTTCCAGGATTTCAAGAGTTGGAGATGTCCTTTGTGCATCTTTCAGGGTGAAAAGCATCTCCTGTGTCATTTCTTCACTTCTTTATTATTGTGGTGCAGCTGCTTCCAAGCACAGTCCCAGTTCATTTTCACAGCAGGTAGGCACAGACTGCAGCCACCACGAGTCACCCAGCTGGGACTGACTTGGGGCTCCAATAAAAAGCCAATAAAAGGGGTTTAGGGCACTCTGTGAACATGAGCTGCTTTTTGTTTCTGAATTCATGAATCTTAGTCCTTAACCTGAAAATCAGTGCAAGCAAGACTTTCCTTCTATTAAAGGAAATGCTAACAGGATGAAACCCTTTCCTGTATTAACAGGAAATTTCAATTTTGAGAAAACTCTTCACAAAGTATGCTTTTTGGCAAGATTGAGCAAGAATGTTCTTGAAATGCAGGCTATTTTCACAGATCACAAGAAAAACATGTTAATTATTTGGGTGAGCAGATACTGAGATTCAGAGGCAGATCAGGACTTTCAATAGCATAGGCATCCTACATCATTTGCCATGTGAAGGATTATGTTGCCATCTCCACAGCAAGAAAACACCCTTAGGGTAGCAGAGTCAGAGCAGGCACTAGGAAAACAAGGCTTTGCAGATCTCTGAGGCTACTAGTTGCAACAGTAAACAGAATTTTTGCTGCTGATACACTCATATTCAGGTAAAGAACAAAATGGGAAGAATATGCAACATCTGCAGAGGAGTTAGAACAAATGGTCTTGGTGAATTTTAAACACTGCATTAGGAAAAATGAGAAGGGAAAATAATGCATTCACAACAATTGCTGTTCAAGTATTTTCCCACTTGATTTATTAATATCATTTTTGATATTGAGAAATGCTGAGGATATCTGCAGTGATGGCTTTTAGACAAACTTTGCACCCCACATTTCAGGCAGTCAGCACTGCTGTTACCTCTGCTCCAGAGTTAATCAGCATGGTTCCATATAAGAAAGCCTTCAGAAATATCACTTAAGAAAGGTCTAAATTAAGCTGTCAGTGCCTTACAAACTGCATTGTAATAATGGACAGACCCTTCAGGACTCTTGTTTAAAGAAGCATGTCAGGGCAAGGTATTGGATTTCCTTTTTTTTTTCCTTTTGGATGTATCTGTATCACATTTCAGATTTTCTTCATGAAATATTGAATGTGAAACAGATAGGCTACATCTGCCATGGTCATAGTCTGAATAAGAATTACATACCTTCAAATCAGATGTCTAATGGACTCCTTAATATACTCTGATATTTCACTGTCAAAATTATAGTGAAAAGAGGAGAAACAAAGCACCATCAGTCTTTTTTGACAGAAAATTGCACAAGAAAGATTAAAATTAATTGTGTTATGAAGAGTATCATGTCAAAATTCTCTCTGAATGCATAATTTGAGAAATGCAGCTGTTTTCATTTAGCTTGAAACAAGGCAGAAAACCACTTTATGAAGATAAAAAAGGGGTTTAACCATATACAGCCTCAGTTCTTCAGCAAGATGAGTAGATTTTTAGCCTAAGGTGGTAATCCACTCACTATCTACTACCATAGCTTGAATGAGTTGTCTGTGCTGAGGCATTCAGGTTTTTTTGTGGTTTTTTTTTTGGTTTTTTTGTTTTTTTTTTTTACTGAAAAGTATTTTTTCTGATGAAGAATGAAAAAAGTCACAATTTGTGGTAGAGGCAGATCTACTTCTAAAAATTTAAGTTTAGAGTGCCTGTTTAACACATTTCTTTTGACCTGTTTCCCTTATGAAACAGAAACACTAATGTACATTACTAAAACAGAAGAAAAGACATAACAAAGGAGAAATGAACTATAAGGCACGCAAAGGGAGTGAAAGAACTGTTTTAATAGAAAGTATCTGACTTTGATGCTATTTGTGAAGCTCAGGAAACAAGTTTTAGTGAGGAGCTTTGTCACTGGAGGAAAATAAAGGAAGGGAGCCCTCAGGTGAGGATTTGTGGCCAGGATGCAGGCAGCAGTGCACAGATGTGTCCAGGAGCACTTGGCATTTCCCACTTTGCATCCAGGCACAGGAAGGAGGCAGTGAGCAAACCTCTGCAGTCAGCAGCGTGCAAGGGCACACCCTGCACACACTGCCCTTCGGACAAGCCTTGCCCAGAAGAGAGGCTAAGCCTGCCCTGCTGGAGCTGGGTGGCTAAACAAGAATTTTAGGATCAGGTGATTACTGCAGTATGTCACTTAAATTGCAAAGGATGAAATCTAAACAGAAAGCAGGAGCAATGCAAACAGATGGAATTAGGGTGCCTTATTTGGGATGCTGAATTAGTACACCAAGCCAAGCAGGGAAACATTCAAGTTGACACATGATATACTGTTATTCAGTGTGTATAGAAAATAAAATGGACTCCAGAAACATGATGAGCAATTCAAAAATTTGTAACTCTTCAGAATCCAAGAAGATGACACTGTAAGACAGTTGATAGTGCACAATAATTCTCAGATATTTTTTCCAATTTTCTTAAGAAACTTTACAGTCTTTAAAGATGCAGCATTTTTAATAATGCATTAGAAAGTGACAGTGGAAACCTCTGTGTTGAACTGGAATAGTATGTGAGGGCTTACTCTAGGGGGACTATGTGTCTCTTTTTTCCTGTTTGTGAAGTAATCTCCTCAGTGCAGTGAATTAAGTTTTGGTTTTAGTGACAGTGCTTATGACTCACACTCTTAACTCTCCTTTTTAGATGAAATTTAGTTATGACCCCTACTAAAAAGACAAGTACTTCTGCTGAACCCTCCTATTGCAGAGCATACAGAAAGCTGTGATTTCTCTCATTATTTTGCAGTGGACAGGCTGCAGATTGGGGGCCAGGTCAGGGTGCTCCAGGTCCTGTCCCTGCCATGCTCTGCAGGTTCTCCAGCTGCTCACTGCATACATCAAGTTTAGCACCTCCAGAAGATTCTGAGGCTTTACATGGACAGTTTTACAACATGTAGAGGCTGAAGGGGATAAGTGAATGAGGGGAAGAGAAGGAGGCCACTGGGAGACATTGACAGCATCCACTGCATAACAGGAAATCCGATTTTATGGAGTAACATAAAGATGAAGTGGTGTAATTTGATGTTTGTGCTCACTCCCCTGCCAGCACTCTTCAAATATTTGCCATGCATAGCAGAGACATACATTGACTCATTGACCCAAACTTGTAACTAGTGGATTCACACAGAGAAACTTGAATGTTAGCTAGGCAATAATATATATTGCACAACTACACATTGATCCCACACACAATTACATTACATACTCAGTATGGCTTCTGATAAGGATTTTAGTAAGGATTAAGTTTTCTCATCAATCAAAAGTCCAGGAATGTCTGGTTATGGGGAGATAAGAGTGGTGATTTTTATGATGCACTGGAAATATTTTTTACACAGTACTATTTGAATAAATTCAATAAGCTTTTAAAAGACATAGCAAATTTGCACATAAGCTTGTCATCATATCTGTATTTATCAATACAAATAAAATTACAGTGCCAATTGAGGCAGTAAGGTCACTGGCAAAAAAAGAGTGCACAAGCACACCTAAATAGATGAACACATACAGACTATTTTATATCAATAATGTATATATGTTTGCATGTGTGTGCATCTTCAATAGGGTATTATGTCTATTTTTACATAGGCATTCAGCCAGATCAGAGAAGGATTTTACCACATCGTTTTGTATTCTGAGCAATTAGATTCCAATTTAATCCAAATTCTATTCCATTTAAAGGTTTTATCAAATCTGTTCTAATTCTAGAAGACTGTTCATAAAAGCTGGTAATGTCAACAAGTACTACCAGCAGATATAAAGCTATATTTTCTCAAACAGCAATTAAGTTTTTAAAAGGAAAAGGTAAATATTCTATATTTTCACTAGAAGTTATCAACAGGCTTCAAGCAAACCAGACATTTTCTTGGCAGATCTCCAGGCTGGGAGGGGATGACCCACCACCAAAATGGGCAAGCTTTGAACATTCTCTTTTGAGCAGTAGCTAAGAGGTGACTTTGCTCAGGGTTAGCACACACTGTGGGGTTTCAGTTTCAGCTCCCCTCTCATCCATCTCTGCCCTGCAGGGAGAAAGGATGCTGTGTTCCACTCTCCTGAGCTGGCAGGCACATGCTTGGAGAGACTTGTCTGGCAAACATTTAAACTGCCCAGTCCACAGCCCCCTTACTGCTTGTAAACATGGCTAACCAATGCTGCTAGCAACTTTGATCACCACTTAAAAATACTTACAAAAGACTCATTGAAATGTCCAGATGAAATTACATACCCCAGGACCAACATAAACATAAGATAATGATTTAACAAACATTAGCATCCAAACACCCACACCACCACTGCCAACTCATCCCCCAAGATCAGCTAAAATGAAAAGAATTGGCCCAGATGTTCTGGCCATTCAATTCCTAATGTCATAAAAACAGGAGAATTCCGGTGATGTATTATTGGTTATGGAAGTAATTTTTAACTTTTTTAAAATGAAATTGTTCATCAAACTTTCAAAAGCCAGCACAGGGTTGTTTTCTAAAAGGGCATATTTTATCTTAGTTAAATTAATGGAACACTTACCACTGGCATCAAAACAGGAAGATCTAGACCAATATGCTGAAAAATATTATTATAGAAGAATTCATACAAAATGCTAGGCTGTGCATAATGTATTATACCCACATGGAAGGCTACTGGGAAAACAGCAGGAAAAATCTAACACTAGAAAATGCATCTATTAAAAAACAATTATAAAAGTGGGGTAAATTTCAGTAAATGTTCCATTGATTCTGTACCTCAACTTCAAATGTTTAACTAATTTAAACTAAAATATGGAATATTCAATTTGTATCTTTACTTACTAAGCCTAAGGAAGAGATATTAAGTAGTTATTAACTTTGCATTAAGTCAAGACTTTCAGTAGAAGTGTCACTGGCAAGGCAGAGAAAATTTCCCTCTTCAGCCTTGCCAGACAAAATCATGACAGAGAGTAAGAGATATTCATGTAAGCAAATATCTGCCTGAGATTCTCTTAGCTTTGTGGCTCTCACCAAAGCAAACAAGCAAAACTCAAAGCTAAATCAATGATACCTTTATGTACTGTATGCAGTTATTAATGTGTGTGTATGTCTTTTATTGGTCATCCAAAAAAAAAAAAAAAAAAAAAGGGCAATAAATACCTTGCATTCTTTGTCAGATAATCAGGGCAATATTTGCATATCTGCAAGTCCAAATCCTGCCCATTTAACTTACCATGATCCATCCGTTAATTCAGTTTAATCAATTTGTTAACATCTATTTAACCACCTTGTTTTCAAGATGAATTATGTCATTCTTCTTAAACAGAACATTAAACAGCTTTTGGAAACTACTTTCTGAAATGAAAACACAAAAAAGAACATTCACTACCAGTTGAGATGCTGTATCCTAGACCAACACTCCTTTGATCACCAGTTTCATAGGATTAGACACCATTATAAGGTTACTGGTGTAGGTACACTTTTTACTTCTGGATATTTGGTTTTCATGCCACTGCTCTGTATATTCACAGCATGGGAACATGCAATCTGGATAACATATAGGACCCAGGCACACAATGAAATTGAAATGAATATCACTAGTGGCCATATATTTATTTTATAGGGAAACTAATGTTGAAGAGTTATTAATATACTGAGCATCTGTGGAAGATTTAATCCACTTGTCCTGTTATTCTAAGGGCAGCTTTATCCCTGATTTATGATTTCTTTTTAAACAAGGCTTATAAATATGTATAATAAAACAAAATAGAATGGAATGTGTTCATAGCAGAAGTACAATTAGAAATAGATTTATGATTCAGAGGTTGAATGAGACTTTTATAAATATGTCTCAAATTTCAGAGCTCTCATGACTGTGCAGAGAACAGTTTTGTTTCAAAACAGATTCCCAGGACCTTCAAGAGTTATAGATGTTCTTGTAGCTACAGCTACTTAAAGCTGAGATACTCTTTTGAAAAGATGCTACTTAATTCAAGATAAAAATAGTTTGACACATTTTAGGAAAAAAAACAAACAAATAAGCATGTACTTCTTTCAGCTGTCAGTAAAAATTAAGAAAAACCCAACTAAACAATGATAGTATAAACCCTGAAAATTTCAAGATGGACCAACCTCTGCACCATTGTAAATCTAAGCAATTTTAAGTTTTGGTCTCCAGAAGACACAAAATTATTTTGCCGAGTCATACAGCACAAAAAGTTTCCTATCCTATATATCCTATAAATATCAATTTGGCCCAGAAAGAACCACATCCTATAATCCTTAATAATCAGGTAGAACCACTCAACTGAGTTAACTATTCCCTTTGTCTTTCCAAGGCTGCTCTTCACAAACCCCCTGCAATTTCACCCAAGGAATGGACCATTGCTTGACCCAAAATCCTACTTATAGCATCATTTTGACATCAGCTTTCAAAATAAAGCGTAAAAAAGGGATGGTATTTTCCCCAGTTAAAAGTAAGTTCTTTTAAAGATTTAAGTCCCTTAAAATTCACAATGCCAAAAAATTGGAAAGGAAAAGTATTGTAATAGAAATGGTCCTTGCTATTACCTCCAACTAAAATAGGAGACATTATTTTCTGAGAGCCACTGGGAATGATAGCTGTCCCCAAAACTCTCTGTAAATATAAATATATGACACAGCTGAAAATAGGAAACATTTGTGGCTAACTCATGAAACACACTGAATAATGACTGTTAAGAGGTATTTTAGTGTCACTCTAGTAGCACTGTAATGACAAAGCATGTGAGTGTATCTGGCATTACATCTTTGACCTTTGAAATTTTGTTTCAGCAAGCAATTTAAAATGCAGATTACCTGAGGCCAGATTACATCATTAATTTTAACCTGGTCGCTGATATCAACAGGGGTAAGATTAAATCTGTGTGTTTATGATTAAATTAATTTCCCTCAGGCATATATAAAGTTTTATACACTTCATATTTTCATAGTGGCTAATAAATTCCTGGAACAAGAACTTCAAATGGATCTGAGCATTGCCCAGTGAGATAAAGGTTTCATCCTCTGTGAACATTCACCTTTTCTTCTGTAGTGTTCTATTAAAACTGATTATCAATGTAAATTAATAGCAAAAACAATCAAACTGAAAAAAAAAAAACCCCACCACTTTCTTCCCTCAATACACAAAACAGTATTCACCAGGACAATATAATACTTTTCATTAGCTTGAAAATCATGACAGCATTTCAGGAGAAATTAATAACTTTCAGGATGAAGCAAATATTTTGAATTTGAGTTGCTGACTCTCAGAGCACTTCACAGAGCTTCAAAGACACCTCCCATTAATTCTCTTGAAGTGAGAGTAGATAAGCAGGCAGATTGGAAGCCAAGAGAATCAGCTTTACTCTAGACACCAAAGAATAAGCAGTGAAATAATTAAATAAAACCCCCAGAGGTTATGGCAGTAAAATAAAACAGTCTCTGTTGTCTGCACCCCAATTTATAAAGATTGCTAGATAAAGGACAGGAATTCTTTTTTCCTAAAGCAAATCAGAGGAGCCTTGCTGACAAGGCAGCATCGTTCACAGGAGGGAACTTCAGCACTTTACCTGGTGCTACTTTAGAAGATGCTGCTGCTGGTAAAGTCTGACAGAAGTACTTCATGCAGAAGGCACTGCAGTAAAATCATGTAATTCTCATCACTGTCCAGATTTAGGATCTCAAAAAAAAAAAAAAAAAAAGTTTTTTCCCTTTCTTGTGCTCTGTAAATCATGGACCAGTCACCAAATTCAGGTGTTGGCCCTTTCTCCAGAAGGGATTCAGGGTGGAAAGGTGTGGGTTATCATCAGCACTGCTGTTCTCTGCCACCAAACTCCAGCTCCAACTTGCAAGGCTGTGAGGGAAACTGGCCAGTGTGTGCTCTGGACTGCCCCTTTCATGGGCTTCTCATCCAGCTCCTCTGGGCTTCAATCGTCCTCTCTGCCTTGATAAGAAAATAAATGCACTACACAGCTCCCAACCCAGCCAGCACAAGGACAGGTCCTTCATAAAAGATTCAGTATTGTGATGTTTAGCTGTATTCACTCCAAAAACTGTTACCAAAGCAGGCAAACACATTGAGTCCATCCATTCCTGGGGCACCTTTGGAGTAACTCGCAGTATTTATCCTCAGTGCTCCAGGCTCAAGACCTCATGCCTCTTTTCTCCAGGGACTCATTTCCTGGGTTTCCTGTGCACCTGCAGTACCTTCTGGACCACTAGATGAGATATTTTTTCACTTCATTTCTTTCCTCAATTAAGCTAATAGCAAGTTTTGCTTAGAATTGCTGGCACAAGGTATAATTACAATGACAAAACAATTTTAGAAAGTTGCTGTAGCTGTATTGTGTGTAGTTAGCAAATTAGTTATCTCACAAATCAGAGTGCCCATCAAGTATAAGCATTTCTGGATTTTCTGCAGTAATTACCATTTTCTTCTTACAGCAATTTTTTCCAAATCTAAAAAATTGCCACTGCTATTGCAATTATTAACATCAGGGGGTTACTTGAGTGCATTTCCTCCTGATTTATCATAGGAAATGAGTAGTGAAAGTGTGAAAAAAATTAACTACTGATAATGGCAACTACAGAGGCATACCATCTTTCACTGTCTTGAGTAAGGACATAAGAAAGATTCTTTGGGACATTCTTAGTTCTGTCTTGTGAACATTGTATGTTTAGCTAGTTAATAACACTTGCACAAAAGTACAATAATTCCAGGGAAACAATTGTGTTGCAAATCTTCACAGACTGAGTCTCACCTGGAGCAAGGTACAATCATTAGCAGCCTTCCAGTCTAATCCGTATTTTGGCCTTTTACTATCTGAAATATCTGAAACCCAGCTTAATGAAACATTCACTGGTTGAGGAAAAAAAGATTTTTTAACTACTTCAAGATAAGAGTTTTGCCCACTGCAGGCCTTGGAAAAAAAAAGTTATCTGGAGTCTTAACACTTTCATACTTGATGCACTTCTTAACCTTTGAAACAGAGTGCACATTTATCTTTCTCTGGAACTCCACAGCCTGCAGCAGCATCTGATGGAACATCTGCAACTCACTAAGCTCAGATCCTGTTATGACTGAACTCCCCAAACACTCAAGGTGAAACAGAATCTTTTCTACAGAGAAAACACAGAATATCATTACAACTGTGCTGGTTTCTACAGCACTGTTCTAGTCAGCATGGGACCCAGTGGAAAGTTGGAGATTGACTGGATCTTTGAACTAGACCTCACAATATGTTAGCAATATATGTTATTATTACATTCAAGGGCATATTCTGCTTCCTGTACACTGTGCCTGCACAGCTGTGTCTGCTGCTTGCCACTAGGGCAATTATTGGGGTCACTGCTGCTTGCAGAACATCATTTTCCCTTGTCTCCTGCAGTGTCTATATGTGTTTATTTCAATAACAGTCATCAAGGGTGAAAGTAAACAGCATTTTTTGTTTTATGTAGGGAAAACAGAGCCATTATAAAACTGTCATAAATCAAAGGATATAGTAGCAAAGCACCAGCTGGGAAAAAAAAATGCATTTACACACACACAAATATTCAATTCCAATTAAAAATAGGTGGTTCTCTCACTGGTAAGGAAATGCTGATTTGTATTGAACTGATAAGCAGGAGTTTATATTGAATTGATCCTAACAGGAGTTTTGTGCAAATTGGAAATACTGAAAATGTTGAAGCAAATGTATTGAGGTGAGTATCTCAGTATAATTAAGCAAAATGCAACAATTATTTTTGCAGATCTTAATACATGGAGTGCAAGGATGTAAGAAAGAAACATTCTAAAGACATTATTTTTCTGGCCAAAGAAAACAATGATCTTTATTTCTTCCTATTTTATAGGCACACAGTCAGGATAGATCTTGACAAACAAGCATTCCAAATGAATTTGGTCAAGTATAGTAGAGCTGAGGGAATGCAGCATGGTTTAAATGTATTGCACTAACTAGCACAGGCACCCTTTTCAATTTGGTTTTTCATCAACTGCTGAAACTCTGTTAACTGCAAATGATGCCCAAGCCTGTCAGATGTCACCCAGAGGAGAGAAGAGCAAGAGAAAAGTCACCAATGCCTGTAGCCTTTTGTTTGAGATAAGTATAAGGGAGCCAGGCTTTATCAATTTATCCTTTGCATTCTCATATTGTGCTAGAAACTATGCAATTGCTGAAAACTGGGTAAAAAATAAAATCCCTCTTTGCACAGGCTTTCAGCTTTGCACTGATAATAGTTATTAACTCCTCAGGCTATGCAGCATTTGCCAGAGTGATGCTACCACTGCCTCACTGCCAGAGACATTCAATACATGCTTCATAAGGCAACATCTGTTCTGCCCCATGGACACACCATAAGCGCTTTTGTATTGAGGTTTCAAGACTTATAGCCTGGCTTGAAAATACAATTAATTTCCTACTTAAAGCACAAGTATGTCTTCTTACTTCAAATCTCCTAAGTGCAGCCCCTAATACCTTTTCTTTTGAGAGAAGGACAAGGGAAAAAATGTTATGTGGATCCATGCAAGCTTATCTGTTCAATCAACTGAAAAGGATTATAAAGTATTTTTGATCACACTGGTTATTAAATACTTGATTGTTGATTTTTATTTCTGCAACATAAACTAGTCCTTTCATACCAAAACCTTAATACTTCCAGGTAGTTACAGAGAAACTTCTATAGAAATATCCCACTTTTAGTTTTCAGTTTTTTCTGAATGTATTTAAGGTAATGGTCTTCTTGAAAGGTCATTCAGAGAAAGAAGAGAGTAATGACAAAAGGAGGAAATGTTTTCACATACCAAGAATGTTCAAAGTTTAAACTCCTAAGTGTTTCCCTAACAGTGGGATGCATGAGGCTGCCCATGTTATGTTACCCTGAATGTGCCAAGTTCCCAGTCACTGCATTCCAAGAGAATAATTTTAAAGAAGTATCCTCTTCACACACACATTGTTAATGATTCATGAATATCCACTGGGTTGCTTTACAGTTCACTGTTTTTTATGCATCTGCAGGCAGTGATAAGTTCAGATAATAGACAAAGTGCTGAGGCATAGAGCTCCTGGCACTGAGCAACTACTGTTCAAAATTGGCCATAAAATTCCAACAGATATATAATATTCAGAATTAACTTTGTTTTATGTTTGTTCTTATTCTGCCATTTCAACTTGAAAATAGTCTCCAAAAGCATTTCCAAAATCCATATGAAAAAGTAAAGTGCTATAAAAATGTCTCATAAGCTGAAGGTCAATTGTGCTCATCACCTCCTGCCCAGAATTTTACTTCTGTCTACTCAGATTACCCTGCACACTGAATAATGACAGTTCTGGAAGGTGCTGCATGGAGAAAAAATTCAGAGAGCAAACACAAGTCAATAAAACTGAAGAGTTGTAAGAAAAGAATCTTAAGGATGTTTCTGAAACCAGGCAGCTTTCTGCTCTCTATTTCACTACAAGCACACACAACACACTGAAAGATAAACACATCTGTCCAACAAGGTCTACTTGAAGACAAGTTCATAACCATGAGAGGAATAACTCCCATAAGGCAGTGTAAGGAATTTATGTACTTGAAAATACAACAGTAGCGAAGATTCAGTACTTATAACTCATAAAGTAGTATTTTAGGAATAAAACAGTGCACCAAATTTCTGCAGCCTGAGGGCAAAACAAGAGAAGCATCACTTTGACCCTGGTAATTCATATGGTTCAGTCATTTTAAAATTTGTGTCCTCTGGACTCCAGGACAGGTGGTCCAAGAAGGATCATTCCTTGGAAGAACAAGTCTACTAAGTTTGCAAAAACACCATATATTTGGGGATGTAACTTCAGTGATACCACAGTTTGGTACTGGCTTGCAGGCCCTGTACACACCTGCAGGCACATGACTGGTCCTGTTACCACCTGTACAGCCATGTCTCATTTCTGTGTGCAGAAAAAAAAGCAAATACAATATGGAGACATGAACAGGGCTGAGTCCTGACTATTGAAACCCATCTGCACAATCATGTTCATCATCACAGTCATTATCAATGCTGTAAACATGCCACATTAACTTAGCAGGCATTTGCATTAGTTAAGAGGTTTCAGCACCCAGTTGGAAATGTGTACTATTGCCCATCTTCCTTCTACTTGAGTAAATTCAAAAGTACCTGCCTGCCATTTTCTGTAGAGTATATAAAAGAGTATAAAATACAAAAATACATTCAGCTTTTCTAATAGGCAACAAGTGGTAGCAAATTTATAACCAAGATTAGCTTGGGCTACACACTTCCATTAGCACTGAAGAGAGGTTACCATCTGAACTTCTGGCCAATATTCTCTTCACTAAGCTATTTGTCACTGCTACCTTAGACAGATTATTATTTTTAATGTTTACCTTATTTAAGCCCTAAATATCAAAACAGGCAGACACTATGTCATAAACTGTTTGCTCAAATACCTTTGTTTTTCCACATGCACAATATGAACTTTATTAAAAATTTTTAAAATTTCAAAATCCAAGCCATCTAAAGGTAGTGCTGTACTTTCAGAAACCTTGCTAAATTTTCCAGTGAGGATACTCATAAAAATTTGTAATTTGCAAACATCTCAGAGAAATGTTTAAGTTGTTTTATGAAACATGTCCATGAGATTTTGGAATTTATGAGTATTTATATATGTGTGTTCATCACATGCACACATAAGATAGAAATTACAATAATAAATAAGTTACATAGTTTATATATTTATTATATATAAATTAAATAGTTATAAAATACCGTATCATCTTAGAAATGCATTGCTTCATAAAGTGTAAAGACTTCAAAAATTGCTGAAGAGATTAGAAAAGCACTTAGAAATTCTTTGGGTGACCTAAGCTAGCAGTAGTCATAGGTCACCTTTGCAGCCTTGGCCATTCTGTCACTACATCAGAATGGTTTAAAGTGGTTGTGAATGTCTCACTTGGAACCATGCTTCACATCCTCCTGCCACCTTTATTCCTTCAGTGGCCATTCAGATGGCTGTGGACAAAACTGACACTTAAAACAGGTAATGAAAAGACTGGAGAATGGCAGAGAGTCTGCTTCTGTTCATTGGGCATCATGGCTTGTGCTGATGGATGGGAAGTGAGAAGGTGATACACTTTTGGAAACACTTGAAAGTTTTTAAGGACACCAGTGAAGCCGTTCTTCCTGTGTTAAAGAACTTGCCTTTTCTTGAGAGAGATTTTAGTGACGTATAAATCCACTTCCCTCGCTTCAGTACCAACAGTGAATCCAGCATCCTGCATTGTTAACACAGCAATTACACTTTCCACTCCACAAAGCAGCCTGTCCTCATCTGGAGCCCTGTGCCATCTGCAGGCCCAGCTGACAGCACCGTCACCTGGGACCGACCCCGACCGCGCCGCTCGCCCACGTCACAGGCCAGCACCAAGAGCAAACCCTGACCTGCCAGCCCTAGTGCTGTGTATGGAGAACAAATAATGCCAGTTCAAATATAAACATGAATTCTCCTTCATTTAAAACAAGAAATGAATTATTCATATTTGAGCATTCCTTTTCCCAGACCCTTTGTCTCTTCTCATCTAGAATGGCTAGAAGCAGCCTCAACTCCCAAGTGAAACACAGACTTATATATCACTATTCTTTTGGTATTCCTCATGGCAAATAAGATTTTTGAAATGACCTGCATGATTTGGGAACAGAAACCACATTGGAATTGAAGCAAGCACAGAACCTGGGATGACTATGTATTCTGGGTTATTAGGCTCCTTGTCAAAAACAGTTCTGGGAAAGAATAATGCATCAAAAAAAGTTATGCCCTACCTTGAACCCCTCCCCAACCTGGCAATCTGCATGTCAATAACCAAAAGCTAATGTACTGAAGTCTGGAATGCTGCTGTAAGACAGTTTGACATTTCCGTATTTTTTAATAACTGCAAGCAAAATTATCATCATAGCTACTCTACTTCCCAGTAGGACATATCAATTAGTAACTAAAAATACAAAATCAGATTCAGAATTTCTCAACTGATGCCTCTGTGGAATCCACACACTCTGCAGCATCAACTGTTATTATGTATGCCCTGGTAAGGCAACTAGATTTCTCTGCATATGCTTCAGCTGACAATATAGCTTCTTTTTTATGTCCTCCTATACAAGTTCTGCATAAGACTAAAAAAAAAAAGAATACGCTGAATAGTTTTCAGCTGGCAAATTCTCTGATGTGTGAAAAAAACATTGTTCATCCTTAGGTTGTCCCTAGTTCACAACGAAACTTATGCTTCAGATTTTTTAAAATGATGCTATGACTGCATCTCATCAGAGCAAGCAGAGAAATCTGTTATGACACTCTTGAGCAATGCCACTGGAGATTTATGCCTTATCTAAAGGCATTACAGCATAGGAATAATCATCTTCTTAAATGCTCAAGACTGAATACTGTAATAAGTCAATCTTGGAGCCACCAAAGTGGCTTAGTTCAAACCATATCTGCTCCTATACCTTTACAATTCCTACCTGTACTGAAGAAGTACTGTTTGTACGTATAAAATAGTTGTGCACAATGATTCTTTTCCCCAGACTACTTCCAACTAATTAACATCAGTAAATCTACTCTTACTTTTCAAGCTTTACTTCATATCCTCTAATTATTTTATTCATCCCAATAACTTCTGGGCACTTCTAAAAGCCTGCAAAACATCTCAACTCGAACTATATAGCTTAAACAAATACCAGAACTATCACTACAAATTAAGTGAAAGCAATATTTCAGAATCAGGAGGGCTGGAGAGAGAGCTGTATACTGAGACAGGAATAGTGCAATATTAAATTGAGGGGAATGTAAAAGAAGAGGCAGAGGCTTACTTAACAAAAATAAACCACCAAGAAGAAACAAAGCTATGGTAATAACAGTTTTGTCTGCATATTTGCAGCTTCATTAGGAGTTTTGTGAGCACAGCAATATTGCTCATTATTTACTGTTTTTAGGGAGCAGAAATAAAAGATTAGCACATCATTGTTCTCCCAGCATCATTCACATGTGCAGATAATTCTCTTGGCCAAGGAGATACCTCTTGCTGCAGAACTCCCTGCAGCAGTTTCATGTGAGGATGTCTGGTGACCTCTTGCACTCCCCTCTGATTCCCCATGGGATGTTCTAAGAACAACCTTTTCAGCCCTGAGCTCCAAGACCTCAAGCCCAAGAAAGAGATGAAACCTGTATCTCTTACACACGACAGTCCTGCAACACTCAGCTTCCCCTGTTTCCAAGGAAGACTATTTCAACCTTTACAAAGCTGTGTGAATAAAGTTTCTGTGAAATGACCTAATTTCTCAGCATATGGATTTCCTTTCCCGGCCTGCTACTGTGATTCAAGTTCCTTAAAAACCCAACAAAAAAGCAGCACCCCCAAAAACCCAAATAAACAAACCCATGTTATATAAAAGCAGTGAGCTATGTCAGGGGAGGTTAAGATGAGCTACTATGACAAATTTCTTTACCCAGAGGGTGGTTGGACACTGGAACAGGGTCCACAGGGAAGCGCAGCACCAAGCCTGCCAGAGCTGAAAAAGGTTTTGGACAACACTCAGGTGTATGGTGTGATTCTGGGGCAGTCCTGTGCAGGGCCAGGAGCTGGACCTCTATGATCTTTGTTGTTCCTTCCAACTCAGGGTTGTATTCATCTCACCACCAGTCACATTTTCCAGTCTGCCTTCTATCATCTACTCCAATCATAACTTTTATGACCTGCTGGAAGCGAGCTGATGACTGCAGTGCACTCTGCCTGACTGCTCCTGGAGACAGCCTCAGGGAACTGCAGCATCCTCTGCTCCCAGTCCACTGTGGTACACCAAGAGCTTATCTGAAGAGCAAGTTTTCATTTAAGAAGTTATTATCCCAGAAATCTTTCTGCTCAATGACTCCCTTAAATACTACAGGTGCTAGCCAAAACATTTTCACCTGATGTTTTCACTCCAAGAAAATTTGTTCACTCTATAATGTAGAGGGGAAAGGACCACTAGAATGAATGAATATATGGTGGTTATTCTTTGTTTTTCTCTTTTTTTATTAAGAGGTTCATAGAAGTGTGAGATGAATACTTTAGAAAGTGGGGGCTGCAAAGGCAATCTAATGATGTTGCCAAATACCAACCTCTTGATTGCAGACTAACTCGGTGTAACAACAAGAGTCTCAACCATAAGTCAATAATGTTCAGAAAACATTCAGTTATAGTGTGATAGAAAATAAACAGTGAGTAAAATTTGGAGACCTCAGGCTTCCAATATATTCACTAATATTGACATTTGCCATAATACTTGTTCCAGTAGCACAGGGCTTTCTTTCCCAATAAATAGCTTTTGTGTTCCTAATCTTTCTTTGGCACTACATTCAGACAAGCAAGAGTGTTCAGTTATAAAGAGAGGACTGCAGTCTTTGGCAGAAAGCAAGCATTATACTAAATATTTGGTCAATATTCAAATAAAGAATGAGGTATATAACAAGGCAAGTGTCAAAGCATGAAATACCAATGGTTTTAAAAAATCCTTAGAAGTTATTGATACCTGGCCTTTTACTGTGTAATTGAAGTACCTAAATTGTTCATTGACCTTGACTGATCCAGGCACAGATATATTAAGAATATCCATCTAAGTTAGGTTTGGTAAATTTTTATTACTGACAACTGTGGTGAGGAGAGATTACTGGGGAGACTTAGAAAAAGGTGGTGGGGAGACACCCTATAAAAAACAGGGATCCATTAAATCTTTTAATAGATTACCTTTTATACTGTAAATTAAGTTTTTCCAATGCAGACTACCACAGGAAAATCACATTACAGCCAGGTCCACAAATTCCATTAATTAAGGCAGTCATTACCTTACATTACTAGTCTCTTTTCAGAGAAGTAAGTACTTGGATAACAGATGAGAACAGCCTTAAATTACACAGAAGGTTTTTTATAGAGCTGTGACTTGCAATAGTAATTAAATTTTAAAGAAAAACACACTATATTTTACAACAACTAGATGGCACTGTCCAAATAAACTCTTCTGTTCATGCTCATTAGACTGAGTCTTCTTTTTAAGCAATTAGTTGTATTTAGAATAACATTTGCCAGTCTTCACAAGGCGAATTTAAAATAGGTTTTGTAGAAAGAGATCCTTTACTAAAACAAAACCTCAAACATTTTTTTTCTAATTTCAAGTATTGACATAAATTCCAGCCTGATAAAACACAATGGCAAATTTCCCAGGTGACTCAGGCAGACATGGGGTTTGATTCATGATGCAAGCATTCATTAGTGGGATTATATAAGTTTCCCCAAACTTTGGCTTCTTCCAGTGTCTCTCCCCACCATACCAATATAAATAAATAATTACAATATGCCAAGCAAGGAAATGACAGATATTGCCCACAGTGTAGAGGAGTCTGATCATGTTCTCTCTCCAACAGAAGTGGACAAAGGTTCCAGGTGCTTTACTGGCAGGAATTCCCAGTGTTGTGGGAACTGATTATTAGTAAGAGAGAAGACAACATAGAGAATGAACCACCAGAGAGTCAATTTCCAAAAACCTTCAAGCAGTGTTCTGTACAATGGGGTGGAATAGAGAAAATCTGGCACTTCTGAAAGGGCTGAAGTTAGCTCATGTTGGAGGTGTTTTTGAAGAAGGGTTTTCTATTATTTTTCATTCTTTGCTTCTGTTTTATATACATATGCACTCATGTATCATTTAAATTATTGCCTAGTGAGTAATGCAACAGACATAAAGGAGAGCGTTTGGTGCCCACGCACAGGACTTGGGAGAGCATTCACGAGTAGATAGTGCTCCTCAGAGGAAAGCTGGCCTGTTTACTGTCCATCCTCTTAAACTGGGAACTTACAACCTTTATTAGCATCAACTTGTGCACTTCCAGCCACAAAATGCTCATGAGAACCTGTCTCATGTATCACAACTACTGACGTGCTAAAACAGTTCAATTCCATTTTAAATTTTAACAATTAAAAAAGAAAAATCACCACAAAGCTTATACAGTTAAATAACAGCCTCAATCCAGTCTGTGTTGCTTTCTTAACTTAGTCTCCTGCACAAGCCTACTGCAGAGAGGCACAGACCAGGTTCCTAGAGCAGGGGACAAACAAATGGGCCTTGTTAATGGCCCTGACTTGCAGGGAGAAATCCTGCAGTGGCAGGGAAGTGCCCATCGCAGATGGTCACTACCCTTGCAGAATATAATTAAGTGATAAATTCATTTGCTCCACAAATTGGAGCAGGTATTGCTCAATTTTGAGCAGACAACCCTTGCTCACCATAATCCTGCACTGATCACTGGCAGAGGCAAGCTCCCCAAGAACATGGGGTTGTTCTTTCCAAAGAGCACCAGGGGCAGTGCTGTCCCCAGGTAAAGGAGGCCCCCTGAGTGACAGTCACATTATTGACAGAGGTACAAGTTCAGTCCCTTCCTGCATTTGGCTGCACTTTGCCCCACACCTTGCTCATCCTAGAAATGCCCTGAATGCAGGAATGCAGAGAGGTGTCCTGTCAAAGCATCCTTTCAGTATCTTTGCCTTTATGTTTGCTCACCCTCCCCAAACATACACAATATAGTTTAATGGGAAATGTTTCTCCTGTGCATAAGCCAAGGTCTGTAGAGAAAAAATTAAATGAGTAATAAAATTATTGGAGCAGAGAATAAAAGCTCAGTGTCCTAGCTGAAGAGCACATCCTTGCCAGCAGGCTGGAAAGCTATTCTTTTCTGGTTCCATCTGATCCCCTGTTCCACTTTTTTGTACAAGATAGGACAGGTCTAACAGGAAGGTAAGGCATTCTCCCAGGCAGTGGAAGAACACGATTTCAAGTCTCCCACTTGTCAGGTAGTCACCTTCACCACCAGATCATTATAAAACAGAGCAGCCCATTCCTACAGCATAATAAACACAGATTTTAGTTGACTTTTCTTGCAAATGTGGCAACACAAATTGTTCCACACGTTATGAAATGTGTTTTTCACACCAGCTCTGCACACTTGTGTAGATTGATTAAAATATATTTTGAGTGACTGCCTTTGATTCCTTTTTGTTCACCCCACAACAGACCTAGGGGTGGTGATAGGATTGGAAAACTAATTTATTTATTCCCATGGACTGACTCACAGGATCTAAACAGATTTCCCAGTTGGGTCTGCTGAGGTCTCACAGGAGAGCTGTGTGAGCCAAGGACTCCAAGTGCAGTGAATATAATTTTATGTGAAAGAACAGGCACAAGCCTGTGAGCTAAAAAGTTCTGTCCACGTCGAGGCTACACAAAGGCTCAAAGAAACATCGTGCCCTCTACCAGACAAATCACATCACACTGCTTTGGTTCACTAATCCTTTTACAAACCACATGCTTTCAAATGCAAACACAGTGAATGTTTTAGGTGAACTTTGCTAGAAGTATCCATAAACCAAATACTTCAAAATGTTATGCAGATTGCAAATTACTTGCATTTTGATTGACTAATCAGCTTCCTGAAAAAGAGCCCTCTATATACTGTGATTACTGTCTTGATTTGAATTCAGCCTTGCCAACCTTCTCCATTTTAGCAAATCCATACATTTATCTTCATTAACAAAGATTCTGGAGCTTTTTCCTTTGTCATGATTGCTGTGAATTTTTTTTCCCTTTAAACTCAGTTTAAAAAAAGTAAGTGTTGTCCAAGATCAGTAAAACTTATATGTGATTGTGTTTAAAATGAAACATGGTCATATTGAGACTGACAACTCCTGCAACACATTCACAGTTTGCAAAGCATCTGAAAGATTTTATTTAAGAGTGAATTTTCACTCCATGCTAGCTTCTGCTCACAGCCTGATTCTGAAGCTCAGCTGAGGCTCTTTGGCTCAGCTCATCTCAGAAAGAAGAGAGTGTTAATCTAGCAGAACTGTTGTTATCAAATTACTTTCTCTCCTTCTGCAAAAGCAGACAAAGCTAACAAAGGAGAAATTTCAGGGCTCCCCCTCTCTTTTTTTTTTTTTTTTTTTGTGGGAAATACTGACAAACAGGCAAATATATCAAAACCATGGATCATTACCAAAAATAAATACATACACTCAGATCAGATCACCCTGCATCACCTGTTTAAAGTCACATTATAGATGCTTCATTTTCTGCACCACAGCCACACCACACTGCTGAGGTAGAAAAACAGTGGTTAGAAAATTACATTGTAGGACACAAGTCAAAAGGGGAAAATATACACATGTAAGGAAAAAACTAGTAAGTAAAACCAGGGAAAATAGAAAAGTGGTCCATTCTCAACACTTTGAAATATTACACGACACTGAACAAATTAGTCATAGAATTAAAATGACATTTTTTGTTTAAAGAGAGCTTTTAAAAACGACCTCAACCATCTGTTGTCATTATGTGATCACTTAAGCCATAGAAAACTCTTCCAGAATAATTTTGCTACATGGAAATTAAATTCTGGGTGTTATTTTAATTTTCACAGAATATCTGGATTCTAACTGAACTCATTTGTGTTTTGGTCTTTTGTTTGTTTCCTTTGCTTTAAGTTTTTTCCCTTCCAAAAATCAAGGGAAGTTTTCATAACATTTGCACAACAGGTCTGCAGAAAGGCCATGGCAAATGAGGTACAAAAAGCCTTTTTGGATGACACCAATAGCAGCATGGAACAAAGCAGCTAAGAAGGCAAACAGAACACTGATTGTGGAAATGTAACTTGTGTGAACAAAATGACAGACTTCTATTTATTAACACTTGTCTACCCTTGGAATCTAATCAGAATAGTTATCCCAGACTAACAGCTTTGATTGAAAACAAGATGACTACTCCAGAATAATTACCAAGAAGGTTTTTTTGGCCTTGGAACTAGTTTAGCATGATAAGGGAGATATACTTTTAAAATTTATTTTCTTTTTAATTCAATGAATGTGTCTGCACATCTCCCAGTGCATGATCCCCATCACAGCCTAAATCTATCCTGAAATGCTCTGTGGCCAGGGGTATCCACTCTGCTGAGCACAGTGTCAGAGCACTGCAGCCAAGGAGGTGAGAACAACACACCTCCTGTGCCACAACCATTTATGGCATAAGCTCCAGACAAAAACAAGGCATAGACCAAGAAAACAAAGGTTCCACAGTAAATTAATCTGACCCTTGAAAAGGCAGGTGAGGAGTCAGGAGTAGAAGAAATTGGGGGTTCATTTGTCTAGTCTGGAAATCCTGACTTATCACGGAGTCAAACAAAACACATTGAAGTGGCCCTTGGGGAATGTCACCTGCAGGAGGAGTCATTAGCTCTGTCACAATTTGACTGCAGCTCATACCTGCTCCCAGAGAGGTGTCCAGGCAGTGAACTGGGATTCCAAAATTGATGGCAGGAACAGTTAGAGGAGGAAGGCAAAATTTCATCATCAGATCTCAGAATAGCCATGCTTAATTTAGAACTTCAAAATTGATTAAGCAGAAATATGAGCTTACTTAATAGATTTACAGAGCCAGCAGAGCTTTTCTCATGTCCTCACTGAGGTCTTGACCTACTTTTAATATAAATATTCCCATTCCAGTCTAGTGGTAATAGGCAGGCAGGTTATTTCAGGCTTCAAGGCCAGGCTGAATTTGTCTGGGTCACTGGAGAAAGCCAGCTGGCAATCTCCCTTGTCTATTGTTGTGCTTCCCTTTGCAGTTCCCCTTTAGAGAGGAGGATAAAAAAAAGGGGAAAAAAAAAAAAAAGCATATTAATCCCTCCAATGCAGGGAATTACAAAAGAATTGAAAATTGAGATCAGTGCCACTAGAACAGACCAAAACTATCACTCAGCAAACAGTGCCCTGATTAACTGGGGCCACTGCTGCTTAAAACAGAAAGAAACGCAGGCAAAGTGTCCATAAAAGCTTGAGTATTTCTCTGATTTTGTGTGCCCCTTTGTTTTGGTCACATCTGAGGCTGCTCTTGCCCTCTTAGAACATTTTCTCCAGGTTGAACCTACACTTTTTAGAGGTGCAGCCTTGGAGAGGTATGAAACACTGTGCAGCTGGGGTAGAAGAACAAACAAATCTCTCAGCAACAAAAGTAGAAATACCTGCAATTATGTCAGGCCAAAGTTGAAAATGGAAAAGCGACAAGAGATACCTTCTTTTTGTAGTCTCAATGGAAATATTTGAACACTACCTCAGAAAATACATTCTCAGAAAAATAACAAAAACGTTAGAAAGCTAAAAAGCTCATAAGAAAGCATTTATCTGTTAAAGCATAGCTATGAGAAGTAGTTTAAAGAGAGACAAGTAAAAGTAGTTTGGAAGAGTTTGGTGTATTCTGTTTAGTGGGAAAGGGCACAATTGGGGCCAGCACAGTAAAGATGCACATTTTATGCCATTTCCCCCACCTCACATCCACCTAACTACATTGCCTCTAGTTCTCTCTAAATGTAAACCTCTATTCAACTCCAACTACATTTTTGCTGCCCCTTACTGTTACTTTTCATTTCAGCTCCAAGAGTGGCAAGGCATCAACCTCAAGCAGAACTCTACTGTGCGAGGCATCACCGACAGAACAGCAGGGAATATTTAACTGCTCCCAGTACAAGTGCATGGGGGGAATAGGATGGACAGAAAGGAGCTCAGTGCAACAAACACAATGAAAAATGACATGCAAGACTGGAGCTTGCTAGGGGCTAGATATGGCTGAGAGGTATGACAGTCATGGGAAATGGATACAACGGGGTGGAAATGGGGAGACAGGGAAACACAAAGTGAAGCTGAGGTGAAATGTTCAACTCCTGGCAATTCTTCAGCTCATAAACATATGGGCTGTAAAACTGCAAATAGTGACTATAAAACTGGATTGCATACAGAAGCTGAATCTCAGTTGATCCACAGTTCACATTAATCCCACCTCAGTCCACATCTATGTGAGCCCACCTCTGCTGAGCTGCCACTGAGAGTCTGCTCATGACTATTCCCAGCCTCTGTGATTGCCTGGTGAATTTGTTCAAACTAGGAACCTTTGAGAACCAATTTAAACACCAATCTAACAATTATTTTTGCTAGAGTTCTCACAAATTTTTCCCTTGTGAAGACTGTTTTCTTATCTGACATGAACTGCCTGCCTCTCACTGTTACAGCTGCAGAACTGTAAACAGATTATAGTCCACAATACTAAATAGAGACAAAGAATCATTTGAGCCTAAATTCTGAAACCCCAAACATTGTTTTGCTGTCTCTGCCAAGAATACAAAATAAAACAAAGAATGAAAATTAAAAACCCTACACACACACATAAGAGCTAAAGAATGGAAATGGTGATTAAAGTATTTTCTATGCCAATTTTAAAGCTTGAATGAGAATGGTAAAAAATTCTTCCTGCAATCAACCTGCTATTCTACAGCTCCCTGTGGAGGGACTGGAATAATCCAACTTGTTTCACATCTGTGAGCAAGACCTGCTTGCCTGCATTAGCCTTTCCTCAGAAGTAACAGTTACCAGACAAGTCAGGAAAAAGTCATCTAAGGACATAAGTTTTGCTCTGCCTACTTTGTACATAAATTATTCTTTATGTTTGGTGCTTACTATTTCAATGGAATGCCATCTACACGAAGTTACTGTCTGCCTTTTCAAAGGAGAAAAGTTTTGAACTTATTAGGATTAACTGCTCTTCATGCACATGCACAAAAATGAGGAAAAGGCCAGTTCATTCTCATGCAGAACACACTAGAATATAATTCGAGGAAGCAAAACAGAAAGCAAAGTAACAAGCTACTTTTTAAGCCAAAGCAATAATTTGAAAGACCCCATTTGCAAGAGCTAACTCTGAGGCTTGTTTCTCTTGCTTTTAATAAACTATTCTCAACCAGGGTTACCTTACTAAGGTGCACAAATTCAGCTGAAGACCTCAGAGTTAGTGTTCTGCTGTTTGCTTTGGTACTGCGTTGTTTTGGTTGATTGGTTTGGGGTTTATTGCTGCTGTTGTTTTTACATATGCATTATTTCTGTTTCATTAAAACATCAAAGATATATGTCCATGTCAAAATCCTCCAAGAATACAACTACAGAAAGTCAATTTCTCACACAAAAGTGTGAACGAATGGTGTTCCAAATGCCTCAGCTGAAACGGACTTAATGGAAAAACCCACTCAGTAATAGCCCAGTGTAATTGAGTTTGAGATTATTGATTAATTTCACAGTGAGACTCAGTGGAAAAAGCACACTTGAACCAGAAAAGGAAGAATCATTTTCCAGTGAATTGTGTAGAATAGTGCATATCCAACCAGACATCCAGACAGATATCCAGGCATGACAGCAAGTGATATTTGCTATTAGAATCCCATCTCCTTAGAGACAATCCCAATAGAGCAGAAAATAACTTTGAATAAGTTAATCTTATTTAGGTAACACAGGTTAACTTTAACTAATTAATCCACCAAGAACCTTCATTCTTCTGCCCAATGAATTGATAATCCATCATCATTTATGATTTTTCATTAGAACAAATGAAAGGCTTATTACAAACCAGGGTAAAATACTTCATGTCAGATTTTTCCAGGACTGTATGACTGAAAATTTTTATTATGAAGTTAAAATTTCTCATTCTACTTTTCAGTTTTCTAATATTTTTTTAGTTTATTCTGATAATTTTATAAAAGTTTAAAGTCAATCATTTTACAGTTTGTCATACTCTTGCCTTGCCACAGACCAATTGCTTAGTGTGTGTATAAAAGTTACTATTCTAAAACTATAATATATAATAATTATGACAGATTAATTCAAGTTGTTTTGTTTTTTAAACAGTATTAATATCTATATCTGATTATATCTATTTTTAGATGCTCTGGTGTTCAACCCAAAGCTTTCCTTAAAATAATTTCATCTTGATGAACATCTGCTATTACTTTTTTTTTCATTTTGCAAATTGCAAAGCCCTATATACACGGGCAGCTTTTGTCCTGGAACAGGGGAAAAGCAAAGGCCAAATCCAGACCCACGAGGTCTTTTCATTTTCATCGGGAGGCAAAATTGTAGTGCTCATTAGTTAAAATAACCAGTGAAGAAAAATAAAAACAAAACCACCACATTAAAACACCACACATTGAGCAGAAAAGCAAAAAAAAAAACAAACCAAAAAAAAAAAACCCCAAAAACTGACTGTAAAATGACTACCCAGGACAAATACATAATTAGCCTTCACATTCAAAGGTGGGAAATACAAACCTGCACAGAACTAAGATTTCTGTTCATCAGTGAATCACGTCCCAGAAAAAAAATTGTCTATAGGCTATAATTCCCCTTATTTTTCTTTTCTTCAAATTCTTTATATGTATTTGACTTATTTACCCCATATGCTTCCCAAGCACTTTCTCCTCCATTGTTGGAAGGGATAAAAATTTTGAAACCATTTGTTTAGCTCAGCTGTGTACATCTATTGTATTTCATTGGTTATTTTCAGCAACAGAAATATTCTGTGTTTGTCTTCATACCTCCAGGTAAGAGGCTGGGAAGTGTTTGGCAAAAAATATTTGTCAAGATGATGACAAGCATAGCATGTTTTTTTTCCACCTCCCAACTCTTGAGCATTAAGCTTTCACCTGATACCACAGATAATGAAAATCCTAAGTGTATTTCCCATTCACTTCCAAAGGAACAACTTCATTTACTAAAACATTCCGAGCCATCAAGTGATTTAACTAATTTAACTAATCAGAGGGTACACCCTGAGACTTTGCAGATGACTGTGGGAATCTGACACTAGGATAGCTGAGGTGGTAAATGTGACATTCTATTTCTGCACAAGTTGTTCAGAAAATTCAGTTAAAGACAAAAAGACGCCTATGTCAAAACAGCTATTAAAAGCAGAGTAACATTGCAGTAGCTATGAAAATTATTTCAGTAGGCAATAGGTTAGAATTTCCTGTATTCATAAAGCTGCAAGGTTTTCCCTTACAGCACTGTGAGCCTGCTCTCCAATAGCCTCAGGTTCCACAGTGAAACAGGAATGAAGAAACTCAGAGGTGACTTTGCTGCTGCCATCCACAGCAGGGCATGTTTGCATTTAGCCCAGCAGACCTCAGGACAGCTGACATCTAACATGTAGACTAAAAACTATAGACTCTGTTCCTCACTGACAGAAGGCCCAGTTTTCTATATCCCATGGAATACAGACAGCATCACATTCTATTCCTGAATGACTGATGGAAGAGAGAGACCACAATAAAAAAGCCAAACCAAAATTCACCACAAAAAACCTCACACCACCACAACCCAGGTATAAAGATATTCTTTTCTTTGTTCTTAAAAGAGAAGTTCATTGTTTTTTTCATGGAGAAAAACTTCAGAGACTTTTTGATCTTGTGTTATGTTGGTCACAGAGAATGAAGGCAGAAATATTTAAGGTGAGGCTTAAACTTCCAGGTTTTAACACTCAGTCTGAGTTGGTTCTCTTGGAAGGGTCCTATTATTGGGTTCTTAATGCAGCCAATAAAAATCAGGAGATTAGAGCAGAAACAATTTTTATTTCATTGCCTCCTGAAAAGGTATATTTCCAGGCCTACTTTAAATATAAATACTGAAAAAGTGAAACTAGTAAGTTTGTCACATTATTCCGTGTTTTCAGCTATTGTTTCCAAGGAAACATAAAACTAACTATCCAGGTAAATATGTCTTACTCAGAGCTACCAAAATGCAACAAGGGGGAGTTGACAATGGCAAAAATAAAAGCAGCTTGTTTAAAAAAAAAAACAAAAACAAAAAACCAAAAAAACCCACAGAAAATTCTGTGTGGGAGACAAGCCTGACCAAGAGATGAAGGAAGGAGAACAGGAGGGGAGAGGTGGAAGAACAGATGCTGAACCCAACAACTGAGAAGGCAAAGAACATGACCTTATGTGAAAAATACAGCTGGCACAGAGGTGAAACAATAGGACTGATCCCAAAGAGCAGCTGTATGGCCATTTCCACCTTACAGGAGTTCCACAGATTTGCTGAAGGCAGGAAGGAGAAGATTGGCAAACCCTCTATTTTAACATGGAATGCTGAGACATCCAATACTGCCTGTTGTATATGGAGGTCTATTGGTTGAATGTTTTCTTTTTCATGTTTAACTTTTCCATTCATCATGTTTTAAAATAGTCTCTGCAACTAGCAAACTTAATAAAAGCTGAGCCCTCGTATCAGTGTGTCATATGCCTGAAAAAAAGATCCTTTTTCCCCACAGAGACACTACTTCCTTCATCTCAAGCAGCACAAAGAGGTACCCCATTCCCTTTAATTTCTCTAAGGAATCACAGAGTTAAAGGTGTGACCACTACATGAGGAAGATTTTTTTTTTCCTCTTATTATTAGTATTCTGGCTCATACCTGTTTACATTACAATTCTACCACACTGAGATCCAGTTGGCTCTGGACTTGTCTAAAGCAGAAAAAATTCTGTAGTAGCTGCCTATTATCTCAGAGTGCATTACTCACACAAGTTTTGGTCCTATTACTTTACTCTTCTTTGCAAGAGTTCTTCTACCTAATTATTTTGCGCTCATTTTCCAGTTTTCATGGATGTGGTCTATTTATCCTTGAAGGGATAGAGCTGTATCAAAGAGTTAACTCTCACTGGCAGGATTTAAGACTTAAAATAATGAGATGTGTAGGAGGGAGCTGAAAAGAAAGGGAGTCTGGAACAGCAATATGACAAATGCTTTAGAACATATTGGTGCAATTGATACTTAAAAATTATTTAAAACAGGCAACACAACAACTTATTTGCATTGCTACTTTTTATAGGTATGTACAAAAATGGAAATTTGTGTTACAATTTTATGACTTATTTATTGAGTCACAGAGCCCCTCTAATAAGTACTTTAGAACAAGCTAAAAGAACAAAATAAATGAGTATTCACATATGATGGTAATTATACAAGTTGGTTCTTTGTGCTATTATCTCCTACACAAAGATGAAGCAGAGGTGGTGAAAATTTCTGTTAAGGGTAAGAATGGAAAACATTGACAAAGTGGCAAAAAGCTGAAATTTCTGCATGCTGGGTATCACATCTTGGTACCAACGTCACATCCCCAGGGTCTCCTGGCAGGGCATTGGCTGCACTGGAGTGGCTTGAGCCATTCAAGTGAGCAGTGTGGTGGCTCAAATTGCTCTGAGGTAAGAGAGATTTGAAAAGGATATTTTTAGGATTTGGTTTGGGGTTTTTTTTCCCTGTTCCTTTCTTTCTCAGAGAAGTTGAAAACAAAGCTCAGCAAGAAATGTACAAACCCACCAACTGCTGAAAATGGACACAAAGCCACAGGCTGAGTCAGACCTATGTTTGCAGTGCTAATTTTTCAGCTTGCGGGTCTTGCAGAGTAAAGTGAACAGCAATAATTTCATTAGCATGACAAAGGCACAAGTCATTACAGGGCTAAAGAAAAAAAGACAGGACTCCAGTGCTTCATCTTACAAGTGAAACAAATTGTTCCATTTGCTATCTAAATAGCATAAAATTTACATACAATACACATACAATAATAATAGCTCATCACTTACAGTCTCCTGCTTGGGCTAACATTCCCACCCCTTGCCATGGCATTAGAGCAATGGATTTAAAGGTGAGTTTCACACTGATAAACACAGGATTGTAAGTAATGTTCAATGCAGAAAATACTGGGTATAAATTGAAGAAGACAGAACAGAAATTCCAGGCCAAAAGAAAATTGAACCATCACGTTATAAATAGATGTTACTTGGCTGGTAGAGCTGCTCTTATTCAACAGGACTAAAATCCAGAGCAATGATAGGAGGGTTCTTAATTGAAAGCTTGACATGAGCCAAGCTAATATGTTACACGATTATACAGAGCACCCTTCACAGGAAGAGGACATGAATATCACTGCAGAGTCCCTTGGTATGACACGTCTGGAACCCAAAGGGTTGTAAGAAAACACTTGCCACTGACAGGCAAAGCAGCACTGCCTCACCATGCAGGGATCCTAAGCTTAAGAATGCCTGGAAACTGCAGAGCAGAATATTGGCAAGGCAAACATGCAAGGGAGGGAGCTCTGGACACTGATAGTGACATGGGGTCATCCCTTTACCTAACTCCACAGCCTCAGCCCTACAGCTTCTTCCCTTTTTACCACCTCATCCCTTTCTCCTGATACACACAGAATCTTAAGCACAAGTCCCTAAGGACATGAGGTAAAGCTATTTGTGGTGGTAGAGACAGCCACAACACTCAGGGTGCTTCAGTAACATTTCAGAAGCTTCAAGCATCAGCTCCTTGGTATCTAAAAGTCTCTCTTACCTTTTCTGTGTAACACCCCACAGGGAGCTCCACACAGCTCTGGCACTTTCTCTCCTTCTTCTCTCTTCCTTCAGCAGTTCCAGCTCACTCCTTCCCATCCCTAGCACAGCCACCTCACCCCTTTCTGTCCCTTGTAGAATGTCTCACCCTTTCTGAGCACAGCCACCTGTCCCTTCCTCCTCACAAGTGAGCCCAAGTCACTCTTTACCCCGGCCATGGCTGTGAGGGCCGGGCTGTTCCCGCTCTTCGGGAATGAACAGAGCTGCAGTGGATCAGAGGCGAGATTGCCTTCAGCACTGTCTGTCTCCCCACTGCTGCTCTGGGCATGAAACAAAAATGAAGGATCTTATTTCATCTCTCACTTTATGAAGACCAAAAATTTCACTTTGTTTAATATAAACTAATAAAAAACTTATCAAATAAGACCCAGTTGAAATTCTGTGGTGTCTGGGTTTAATGCTAGAGAAGTCATTGCATAAACGACTCTTGTGCAAAATAACCATGCTCCAAATTTTATTGGGACCTTTTTTTTTTTACTTCAGCAGTTTTTGTGATACATCCCAGATTAGGATTTTGTCCATAACCAGTTAAATTATTATACATTGAGTACAAGGTGGTTTCATTTTATTTTCTATTACATTTTATGAAGGTAGATGAAGAGCAACTGTGTTTCTTACACCAGATTCATTAGGGAACATAACATTACTTAGGAGGAAAAGAACACAAAGAGCAATTGAAGATTTTGCATGACCTCTAGACCAAATCAATCAATCTAGAAATATATCAAGATGATAAAACTCAGTTTTGGAAGTTAAATTTTACGGGAAGAACAAATTTCCAATGAAAAGTTTTCAGGGGCATTATAGAGCAGTCACACCTCAGAAGCTGGCAGCCCAAACCTCTCAGTAGAAAGGTGATGCTGCAGGAGGAGCAGGGGAAGAGTGACACTGATGGAACACCCACAAGTTCTTCCACAGGCTAATGCACATGTGCTGTCATCTTTGATGTTGAGAGGACCAGGAGATTATGGTAAGACAAGCAGGAGAAACAAAGCAATCCCCTATTCCCCTCTGCATTGTTTCTCCTTATTTGGAAAGTTTCAGACTTGCTCCATTTTAGGTCTTTACTACCTGGCCACTGGCAGCTGCTTGGCATTCTAGCTCCCTGTACCTCACACAGCTGATAAACTTTATAGCTTTTTCTCCAGCTTTATTGCAAATGGTGCTAGAGATGAAAAATGAGTGCTCTTACACAGTATTAATTTGCAGACAGAAAGAATAAAAAAAGGGGTTATGATATGGATCTGAGCAACTCCATCCCAAGAGGAAATGCAATCAATATAATTCCATTTCCTAAACTTAATTAGATTAATTTTGTGTTTAGTAAGAATATTTTTAAAGTGCACCTGCTTAATTCTCACTAACAATCCCCAGCAAACCATACATACATTCTGATCATCAGAAAGTTAAAGTTCTGTGTCTTCTTCCACCCCAGCAGCACCCTTGCAGACACCTTTCTTCAGCCCATCAGTAGTTTTAGCACTCCTGTCATGCACACTGAGATGCATATGGGTATCCAGGTGAAAAGGAAAGGAACATAGACAGAGAGCTCAGGCTAACAGCAATGTTAAAAAAAAATCCAAACCAAGCCAGTCCACAAACACTAACTTTAGGAGTCACTTAGAAATAAAAATGATAAGTAGGAACAGTAAGGTCAAATATCCTTTAGAATCAGAGCTGTGAGCACTACAGTTACCTAGGCAACATATGCTTCTTCCTCTATTTAGGATTTCATCCATGTACAGGGACTGGAAAAACAAATGAGAGTTTTCAGAAATTATTCAGGTCCCTTTAATTAAAGCCAAGATATAAGTGTGACTAAATGTCTATGAGTAAGGTATTGTCTTACAGGGAAAATGTCAGATTTTATACATGGAAATATGATTAAAAAAACCTCAAGTTCATGTAGAATGACAAAAAGTTTAAGGCACCTGAAATTAATGCTTGGACCAAAATAGGAATTACAATTATTTCAATACAGTGAATATCTGTATTAACTGTAATTGAATAATTGGAATGATTTATGTCCTCTATACCTAAAGCCAATTGGTGATGAGTTTTATTCATGTCAGCATTTTTGATTTTTTCTGAAAACAAAGAAATGGCAAAACAAGAAATAAAATTCTCATATCAAAAAATCTGTTAAGAACATTAAGAAGCTTGTGAAATTGATGGAGACTATTAAGCTTAAAAATCCAAAGAAATGTGCACTGAAATATTTCAGAGCTAATGGAAGAGTTAAATTAATCACCTCTTCTAACTTGTATAATGGAGTACTCCAGGCAGAAAAATAATATGATTGAATTTGGTTTCCTTTAACGCTAATATTTACTACTGTTAAAATCCTTCAGCCTAAAAAGAAAATCCTCTAAGGCAAATTTGTAACCAGGAAGAAAAATTACTGCATTAACTGAAATTCATTAGTTTGCTCTTTTTGTAAAATGAAAATAGTAGTCATCAGATTGGAGCAAAGAACAAAATGACATTTCTGAGACATTAATCTTTACAAGATGTTAAATTACTTGTAAAAATCTCAAGAAAAACAAAGGAATTAATCAGACTATCATTTTCTCAAGTAATGAGAGTGACTGAGCTAATTGGATCATGTAACATACTGAGGACATAATTCTTCAGTAAGTTTGGTGAGTTAGTCAGTGAGTTCAGTAAGGACAAGCCATGGACAAGCCATGAAAATGAAAATCAGAAGGTTTTTGTCACCTGTTAGTTTTGTCTTTTTTATTTGCAACCTGGTCTTAAATAACACCTTGGGACCCTGAAGAGAGTATTAATTGCACAGTGTATAGGCTTTTGCAGACAGGTGAGAGAAAGGTTTGACTACATACACCTCTAGAAAAATCTCCCCAGTTATGTTGAAAGTGGAAGCACATAATTCCACTGATATTAAAAATGGATAAAATCTTGTCTCATACCTATACTGGTCATATCAACATATTTGAATGATCACTGCACTTAAGCTAAATCCCAGATAATCAATTTCATTGTCTGGCTCTCTATTTAAACATTAATTATTTAGAACATTCAAATTAAAACCTATTAAAATCTTCACCCAATCACTATGAACTGGTTTCATTTTGCCATTACGAAGAGATGACAAACCTATCCTTTATAACTCTTTGAGAAGTTACCTGGTTTTGACCCAAATGCATATTATAGTTTAGTCATTTTCCAGGAGTCCTTTCCAGTTTGCTGAAAGTTGAATGATTTTTCTTGTGTTTTTTTGTTTGTTTGTTTGTTTTTGGAGTGCTTGGGAAGCCTTTTCTCACCAGGTCTGTTTTTCCCCTTGAGATCTTTTGTTAAGAATTTTCCTCTCATAGTTCTGTCACCCCTAGCCACAGCAGTGAGTTCTGTATGAGAAGAAATTGGTGGCTTTATGGACTGGAGAGTGGAGGTAGAGAGGAGCAATTTTCCCAAGTGACCAAAATCCTGTGTACAAGGAAACCTGAGTCAGATGATAAAGGTGTCAGAGCTGATAGCACAACCACCCCTCCCAAGCACTGCTGTGTCTGAGGACAGATGCTTGGTGCCTTTCCTAACCTTCCTTGCTACTCTGCTTTGTCCCCCAGCCTTCAAAAGTTCTGTCATGCCAGCCTCCATAGTGATGGCCACAGAAAACTCAGTGTTCCAGCTTGGAAAATCTGTTAACATTTCAGACACAGGTTATGTCTATACGGACCAAACACCGCTCTCAAACTGCAGCTGCATCTGAAATGCTTTGTGCTCACACAGAAAGTTCTTTGGCCCTTTGGCCCTTTGGCCCTAAGGACCAGCCAGGCTCAGCTCACCTCACAGGGCAGTGTAGCCACTAGACAAGACTGTGACTGTCACAGCAGAGGGGACATGGTGTCAGGCTCTTCAGTCAGAGGTGGAAATGTGCATGAGCCAGGTGGGATATTTATGAACCACATAAACCCCACATACTCACCTTTGCATTTTAAACTCACACAGAACAGTGATTTACTGCATGTGTTTTCTTAGAAGTGTTTAAGATCTTTTCAGGGGAAAGAAAGTACTTTAAAAGGTAGTGAAAGAGCTTTATTAACTAAAAATTTAAGGATGCCAAGTGATTTTTAGTACTGTTCCAGGATGGCAAGTTAAGAAGTACGTGAGCAGAAAAACACATTTCCCTCTCTGAACTCTGGTCTCCTTAAGCAACATCTGACATTTCTACTGCCCACATCCCCCCCCACCCACAGAAATAAGCCTCTCTACAATAAGCTTCAAAGTCCTGTGGGTTCCCACAGTGCCATCAGCCCACTTGGCAGTAATTACCTGTCATTGCAGCTGAAGTCCCACTGGTCTCCCCTTTAAGAACTGAAGAATATCTACAGGAGGCTCACCTCCACATCTCTGCAGTGGGGAGCTGTGACCAAATGGGTCTTCTCAGATGCAAAGTACAGTAGCACAAAACCAGTAAGCTGAGATGATTTCAGTGATGCTGATTTTGGCTTCATGATGAAGGAGAACTAACCAATGCACAAGGATAGAGTTTAATTTCTGTGCCTAACACACCAATCAGGAGTTACCCACCCTGGTCAGCAAGGACTACAAAGCACGGTGAGACCAGGCTACCTTGAGGGAGGTTGGACTTTGGCACACAGAGGCTGAGCATGGGAACCCAGGGCTGGAGCCCAGGCTGGAGCAGAGACATCAGTGCTGCTCCATAAATACGCCAGGGCAGCTTCTCCTGGCACAACAACCTGCTCTGGCACCAAACCCTGGTGAGACATTTTGGGATACTGTCTCTCAGCTGTAAACTGCCTCTACCAGGCTGGTCAGAGACTGAATTCAGGGTTGATGTTTCCTCTGCTTGGAGAATCTACTTGGCAGTCATGCATCAGATGATGTCTGATATAAGGTGCCAAATGCTCCTGTAAATTGCCATATTTCCCCATCTTTGATAGGTTATAGTGATAAGAAGTGTAATGCTGATTGCTTTACATTACAGATACTCCCACAAAAGAGTTGGTAATTCCTTGGTGTTCAGGTCAAAGCCAGAATGTGACTGACTCCTGTGCCCTCAGCCCTGCTCAGGATGACAGGGAAGGAGAGATGTCTCTCCCTGCCTGGGAAGGTGTAAGCAGCAAGCAGGACAACAGCCACTGACAGGCAAGGCTTTCTGTGCCCTTCAGAGAAAGAGACACTTCAATGAGCTAATGCCCTCAAGGAATCAGATGAAAAAATTTACCTTAAGTTTTATGTGCCAGCATGGGAAAACTACAGGTGGAGCACATCTTGCAACAATTCTTTTTTATTCTCTCTACAGAGCAAAATTATGCTCCAGTTTACACAAAGTAAAAATCCATCTCTTGATAGAGAGAATTTTTATGATCGTTTATGTATTTTATTTACTGTTATTTATCCCTGGAGAGCCCGGAGTTTCATAGTTAAAAGCAGATGAAAATTACTTTGTTAGCTTTTTCCTTACAAGCACATAAATCTCATTACATATAGCAAATATTTGTCTCTAGAGAAAACAGATTGAAACCTCCCCTGAGATCATAAAAGCTCCTCTAAAGCAAGAAGCTACACAGAGCCCAAATGACATCTAAGCCTACCCCAGTCCTCTGTGAAGTGGCCAATTCTTCTCACACCCTCCAGGTTTGGCCCCTGCTGCACCACAGGGCAAGACATTGCCTCAGAGCCAGAGATGCTGCCCCTACTCTCCCTTTCCAGCTCAGGCACAGGATTGCAGCACCCTGGGGAGAAACCTGCTGGCAGCCACCTCCAAATCAGAGCCAGCCAGAGCCAGCCAGCAGCTGCTGGGGCAGGGTGGTGACCAGGAGCACCCCCCAACATTGGGGGTGGCAAACGGAGAGCACAGGGAACGAGCAGATTTTAGAAAATAAGACCTTTCAAGAAAGCTTGAACATCAGAGAACACAAGAGATGAGCTTTAAATGCATTGAAGTAGTTACAAAGGGGTTATAGCCTGTGAGGACAGAACAAGGAATAATGAACTGGTATTGCAGCAAAGAGATCCAGAGGGGTGGGGAAACCTGAGGGTGAAGAGTTCTTGGACCAGATGTCTGGAAGGATCTGGACTCCAGTTCTGAAGGGCTTTGATACCAGATCAGGCTACTGTCATGGGTGCAGCAGAGAGAACTGATTCTTGAAAAAAAATCTAATCCAACCCTATTCCAATCTCTTATTCCTATAGCTTTTTCTTTTTCTTTTTCTTTTTTTTTTTTTT
>VXBR01012234.1:4286-39117 GCA_013400215.1 Cisticola juncidis | reverse complement strand
TTTTTTTTTTTTTTTTTTTTTTTTTTTTTTTTTTTTTTTTTCCTTATTCAAGACATTTTGGCTCCACTCAGTAATTCTTTAGCTAACTTTTCATGGAGGTAATCGACCCTATTTTCCCCTTAATTTTCTGTTGTAAAGCTTACTGAAGCAGTCAAAATAATAATAATAAAAAAGTACATGAAAGGCATTTGAAGTCAGCAAGATGAAAACAAATGTGCAATGTTTATGCCTGAATGTTTTCTGATGTTTGGGTCATTTAAAAGGGAAAAATAAATCTCGCAGAGATATGCAGTGTTGGGTATTTTCTGAGGATTGTTTGCCACAGAAGTTGACTGCAATTGAAATGAAGAATTAGCTTTATCCTTCCCAAAGATGTGCTATTCTTTTGTGCTTTTGTTGTATCCCTCTACCAGAGACAACACCTGACATCCTGCAGACACTGCTAATCCCTGCTACAGCAAGATTACATCACTGACTCTAAAAAGTCTTTTTGCTGATGGGTGATTTAGATAAATGCCATCTCAGATTTATAGCCTCACATTCTTATCTTTCCTAGCTTCATGGATAAATTCACAGCTTTCAGGGAATGCTTTTAACAGAACACAGATCAAATTGGGGAGAAGTGGGAATTCAGATTTCTGCCATGCTGGTTTTTGTCCTCACTGGTTACTGATGGAACTTTGTGAGGTTTTTCTGCTCCTACAGGTGCTGACACCATAACTGTATATAAGAGAGGTTGGTGCTAAATTGTGCAGACAGACTTGCAGAAGTGCTTTTTGTCAAAGGTTTGTGGTGTTCACTAAGGACAGAAGGTTAGAAATGCAGCAGTTTTGCTTAATTTGTTTGGTTTTCATCCCGTCATTGTTTGGAGTCTTACAAAGAAGCACTGCAGAGACTAAACACCCATCAATGAAAAAACAATTTAAAATATTGGGGGTAGTCTCTCTTTATGCTTCTGCTGGTTTGAGGCTCTGCTCTTCATAGCAGCTGCCAACAGCTTCTCCAGCTCCCTGTTGAAACAAAATCACTGTCAGCACTTGCCTGTCAATGAATCTCTGGTGACACCAGTAAGTAATTCAGTTCTTCAGGAGCCTTTTTCTGATCAGCATCCATGAAACCGTAACTTTTAGTTATTTTGGCATACCCCAAGCCACACATTTTTTAGTTTTGATTCTGAACTCATAGGCTGTGTCCCCTAAAGTATTTTCCTCTTACTACAGTCCCTCACAATAACTCCTTGCAGGCAAATGTCCACAGAAGCCAACCCAATCACATAAAATTGCACTGAGGGACAGATTTTGGCACACTGTGAGAAGTCAGTCAGGACAGCTGGAACAATACAGCAGCTAAACCAGACATTTTATTTACCACACAGGCAAATTGCTCCAATTTGATTTACAAATTAAATCAATTTCCAGGCTGAGATAGGATTTTCTAACAAAAAGGGATGTATGTTCCCAACACAATGCTGTAGTCTCCTCTTTCTGCTTTAGTCCTTAGTGTATATGTGAATGGCAGCAGTGGAAAGCAAAGTTGTGAGGTATGAATGAAAGATTCCATTACCTAAAGTTTTACAATTGCTCATATCAGTATTCTCTGCCAGCCCAGGGTGCTTGGCTGGTATCCATGTATCCAGGGTATCCAAGCACACAGAGCAAGAGGCAACAGGCAGAATCTGATGCCCAGGCTGTTCCACCTGAATAGGAAAAGGAACATTTTTACTGTGCAGGTGACCCTGCCCTAGAACAGATTGCCCAGACAGGGTGTGGAGTCTCCCTCACTGCAGATGTTCAAGAACCATCTGGACACAATGCTGTGTACTCTGGAATGACCCTGCTGGAGCAGGGAGGTTGGGCACAATGGATGGCCCACTGTGGTCCTTCCCAACTGATCCACTCTGTGACTCTGTCATAACTGGTGGCATGCAGAATCTCAGGTCTGAATGTAGTTTTAGTGGTTTGTCCAACACTGCATTTATCATGACCTGTTCCCCACCATTTGTAGTTTTAGTATTTTCTGTGCCTTTAGTTCATGCAAAAACAAACTGACAACAACCAGAGAAAAATATGTCAAAAGACAGAAAAAGTAAAAGGTAGTTTCAAAGTTCTCTGCCTACTCTTTTAATTCAATCCAATGCTGTGCATGTGGTAATAAATTAATCAGCTTTCAGTAATTTGTGTATTGACATTAAAAAATACTATTCAAGGGTTCAACGGATCCAGAACACAGTTTTTGAAATAAAAAATAATTTTGTTAACAATAATTTTGTTAAGAGAATTTCAGAAATCTCAAACATTAGATGTTAAAAAAAGTGGGAGCTGTTTTTTTGGTTTAACAATAAGATATTTCTCAGTAAAGTTAAAAATAAACCCAGGATTGATTTTGATTCTGCATGTAGGCTGGGAGAGAAGGAGAAGTGAAATAATGTTAGATTGACAGGGAACTGAGAATATACAGCCCATTCCAACTATAATAAAATGGACCCTCAAGTGCTGTTTTACTGTAGACAATATTTATTGAATGGTAAATCCAAAATACTGATAAAGACCATAAATCTTTATAAGAGAACAGATAAACAGCAGAATAACACTGCCTCTATTTCAGAAGCTGTGACATATTAGAAAAAGAGCAAGAGAGGAAAAGAAGGAAGATGGAGAAGTCCACTGAGACTTACTTGCTCTCAGGATGGCACAACTTCAGCACTTTATAGGCATCTACAGAGCAGAATAACCTCAGTGTGGAGACAGCCTCTGCAGCAATTTCAGGTGCCAGTCAGGAGACAATAGCCCAGGCTGAGCTCTGTCTTGGTGAGACACCTGCACCTGAAACACAGGAGAGCTCTGCCAGACCATGCCTTGCCATTATTCACACCAGGCAGGCTCAGGGGCCCAGGGTGTGCTGCCTCTCTGAGCAGGCAGCAGGAGCTGCTTAGGGACACAGCAGCACAGCCACAGCCTGGCTGAATGGGGACTGGCCCCTCTGGTGCTCCAAAATCAGCCCTGTGATCTCACAAACCAAAGGTTCACCTGGCAAAACTTCAGGTGATGACCATGCTGTGGATGCTTTAATTTACATTTTCCCTAGTAGCTAAATGCTAAGCAATGAGGAGATGAAAAAGGTCATTCTACTCAGTTTTTTGAAACTTTCTTTGTAACTAAAAATGAAATTTCTACATCTTAAATATTACAAATGTGTTTGAATCAAGCAGGAGATTTAATTCCTGTAAATCACAAATGATAAGCAAATACAGCTTGCATGAAGTATGGCTTGCATATCTTTTACTGAACCACAGATTTCTACCCCCCACAAGACTGAAATGTTTAAGTTATGAAGAACTTTGTATTTTGGCAATATCTGTATAACAGATATTTCTTTCATCAGTTATGTTTATTACATTAGTAAACAAGAGTTACTCCTTAAGGGAAATCCAACTCCAGAATTTTTCTTTCAAAAGCTGTCATGAGAATCAAAGAGACTGACTGTACTTGCTATTTAATTTTTTATTACTTATTTGCATCACTAGAATCTGACTAGGTTTATGAAATTTGATCTACTAGGAAGAGAAAACTTACTTTGTGTGAGACTGTCCAAGTGATTTCCTGCTGGGAACTCAGTGTTCCAGCTTTGCCTAAGCAGTGTCTGTCATTTCACCAGTTTTTTTTTTTCAAAAGCAAGAAGTTTAACAGTCAATATTAGTGATGAGAACATCTATCTGATCATCTTGACAATATCAATAGATGCTAGTGGAAATAAATACCATGTGGTATATCAAACATGGACATTATATGCTTAAAAAGATGAAATGAATTAAGCTCAAAGCACTACCTTCAGATTTTTTTTTTTTTCAAAAAAGCTGAAATTGTTGTTTGGAAAACAAGGATCATTCAAATTTATTATTTGGATAATATGTTTTAGCTGGATAAACCACTTGGAAAGCAAGATATCCAGAACATCTTGCTCACAGAGTTTCCACAAAGCCTTCACTTCCTAATTTCAAAATTATTCTTTGAGCCACCTAAAGCAAGCAGCCCAAGACTGTCTCTTGGTGGCTGCAGAAAGCCCAGTGGGCTGGAATCTGAATGCTGGGTGATTGGCACTTCAGAACAGGAAAACTTAAATGGGTGACTGAAAGATTGAGTCTTTCTCCGACCTCTCATCACAGTTAAGGAAAAGACACAAACACTTCAACAAGTGAAGCATTCAACAGGCCCAGCTGTGCTCTTTTCCAAAGAGGAACACATCTTATTCAAGGAGACACATGAGCATCACATTTAATGCTATCAGACCAGGGCTAGTGACATTCCTCCCTGCCAAAAGAGGAATAAGTACTTTTTCAAGTACCTATGAGCACAGAGGTGTCTCTGCAAAGCCACTTTCCTCAGGAATTCAGTCACTGCCTCCATTTCAAAACCCAGTAATGCTCAAAGCATAAGATTCCTTCAAATCCACTTTTCAAAGGCTTCCATATTACAGAAACAGCATGTTCCTTCTGTAGAGGGTAAAGGCATGTGCCTTTTTATCTCTTCTCAGAGTGTCGTTTCCTCAGGAAGATCTTAAATCTCAGATACAAAGATAGAGCCCATGGAGAGCTCATGAAAATCATCATGGAGATAAAGCCAGAGCTTCTTGGGGGAGGAAGGAAGAATGTCAACTTCTGCAGCAACATCTCAACAATCACTGAAACCTCCTTTCCCACAGATGATTGTATCAAATTTCTGCCAGTGAGGAAAGACTTAGACTGTGATTGTGATATTTTTCAGAGAAGGAGGCTGTGACCTCATATGTGTTGGAGCAAAGCCTGAGACCTCCAAATATTTCCTGCATTTAGATGCAAAATCTCAGTTCCAATGAAGCCATGGTCTAAATAATTCATCAAAACCTGAAAAGCAACATGGTTAAATGTTAAAAAGGTTGATGTATCTGGAAGTAAATGCAGGTAATTTTATTCCATTTATCATGGGGCAATAGGGAGCTCAGAGACTTTACAGAAATGACAAGCCAGCCAGTTTATCTGTTCCTTAGCCAACCACTTTGCAGTGCCCACAGCCTGGCTCTGGCTGAGAACACTGCAGCAGCCCAGAGGGATGGACAGAGAGACAGGGGAGCCAGCACTGTTGTTTGCTAGAGCTCCTGCTAACAAAAGGACAATGCTGAAATGAATTTGTGTAGTAGTAATGTCTCTTGCCCTCAGCCCCTCAGAAAAAGCCAGATTCGATGGAACACACTGACAATACGGTGTCTCAAAAAACTGCCAATAACTTTGTATGACACCCTATTGTCACTGCAGTTAAATGTCAGAGGGTGTCAAACTGATAAAGCTGCTGTGTTAAATGTTCAATTATTCTTTTAATTGGAGGAAATTATCTTCTCTGCCAATCGTGCATTATGAAAATGCACACAAATAAGTGTGATAATCACCAAACATCGACCTTTTTAAAAGGTCAGTTTTGTAGAAGAAGAGCACAAGTAAATACACTTTACTTGGGGGGGAGAGGAGGTGTTATACAGTGGAAATGAGTAATTAGGCTGTTCTCATTATGAATGTGCTGTTACAAGAAATAAAAAAAGCTCTTCTGTGATATAATCACATATAAATATTAGATATAGGTGAAGCCCAACTAGCATGTCTTGTTCTAGATTGTTCATGACTATGCCTCTGCCTCCAATGTCACATAGACAATAACTTTCAGATTTCTGGGATGGAAAAATCAGCTTAAGTAATTCACAGAGTGCAGTTAATCAGAGTCAGTTTCAATGGCCTTGTGATCACTTCAAGTTACAGTGTTTGATTTTGCAATCTGGTCCTGAGTCACACTGCTGTCTGCTGGAAGCATTTGTCCAGGTCTCATTAGCACTGGAAGGAGATAACAGCTTTTATCTGACTAGATTTTTTTTCTAGGTACTTTTACTTCCCGTGTTAGTATTTCCCCCTTTTCAGAGCTATCCTAAAACCCAAATCAAAATAAGTAATAAAGGATAGATGTAGCACACAGCTTTCACAGTGGAATAAAATATTGATACATCCTCTTACAATATTCAAACTTATGAAACCTGTTTCTCACAAAGTTCAAACACTGTTATATTGTAACTGTTATACACGGAACAGGTTAAAAAAATTCTGTTCTGATATGGCTAATTTCAAATGCTTCTTCTTCTATAAATTCCTTGGTTTAGTACTTGTATAGTAGCTGCCTGTCTCTCCTGGGAACATGATTATATGATCCCTTTTGAGATCAGTACTAACTTCCACACTGGCATCCACATGCAGAAGTGTCTAATTAATACCAAGCAGTTAAACTTAATGAGGCTTTTAAACATAAATTTGTAACTTCTTTGTTTTTTTCACCAATCCTTTCTCCTTAGAACACAAACCTCAATATCACAAGTCCACAAGCACTGAAAAACTAATTTGTACAGCAACTATGATTCTCTTTTCTTCAGAAAATTAAACCGTATTCTATTGCCAGCTGCTTTTAAGGCTCCTGTCAAACACCCAATTAACTCACTCGTGTCAGCTTACCTGCGTACTTCTATTCTTTAAGAAATTGAATCAGTAGGAGATGGCACGGGGACACATTGCCAGCCAAGCACCTTTTAACCGGCTCCTCTGAATACAGCCGAAGTGTTAAAGGTGGCCGAGGGCAGGATTGGTATTTGGTGTTTTGCACAGAGGCCGTGCAATCATTTCTGGTGTTGCTTTGAGGCAGAGCACATGGCAGAGCAGTAGTTTAAGGGACATTGACGAAACCCCACAGGCCTCTGTGCCAGTTGTGCTGGGCAGGCAGGAACAGCGAAAAAGATGTGAAGTGTGAGGACCTGGGCAAGAGAATATAATCCTCCAAGGCCCCGCTCTGAAGGTTCCTTTGCGAAACTCGCCTAAACGGGACCCCAGGGGGTTAATCCAAAGCAGAGCCCGCAGCCTCTCCCGCCGTTCCCCGAGCCGCGGTGTCCCGGCGCCCCCTCCCGGGGGCTGCGCTCCTCGGCGCCCGCACGGCCTCGCACAGACCCTGCGGCCCTTCGGGCAAAGCAGTTTTAGTTTTCCGCTCTCACGGCACCAGCCAGGTTTCAACCACGTTCAAATATTTGCATTATCTACAGAAAGCTGGCCTATTGCTTCCCAAAAATATTCTGCTCCCTTTTTCAGTTTAACTCAAAAAAGTCACCCCCTCTTCATCAGCTCTCTGATCAAATGGTGCCACTGCTCCTCCTAGATTTAAAGGCTCGACCTCTATGAAGTAGTGTGCTCATGTATTTTCCTTCCAGAAGCCTTTTCTTTATCTGTAATGTCATATGGATGAAAAAAACCAAAAAACACTCACCAAAAAGAAGCTGAAGTCGAGGCAAGCAATTTTTGGAACATTTCAGAAGAATTTAAAGATATACAAGTATCAGTGTGTGAGTACACACATTTCTTTCTGCTCCAAGTCAAGGCAGATAGGCTGCCTGAAAAAACACAATTTAAACCATTCCACACAGGCATAGCTCTTAGTGCACAACGAGTAAGTTATGAACACTTCCAAAGACACTGCTCCTAGTAAACAAAAAAGTTTCACACACAAGGTTTTTCAAACTTCTCATTTTAATAGAATCAGAACAATTCTATACAACTATATACAGATTTTGAAGCTTGACTATATATCTATTGCTTCCTGCATGCACCGAGCTGGAATAATAAAACAGAAATAGGTCCCAGCTAAGAAATAGAAACACATTTTTGCAAGGTTATTTTGCTAATCTTGATCGCAGCCGTCGCTTGATGATTAGATGATCACTTTCTTTCTCTTTTTGTTCTACAAGGAACTGAAAAAGATGGATTAAAAGATGGTTATTCAGCATTTCTTCAGAGACAAATGACATTCACCTTCTAGACCTGTGTGCCCAACAGAACAGTTTCCTCCAGCATCTGTTTCCAGAGATTTACCAGAGTCATTCTGGTGAAGTTTACCCATTCAGTGAGAGGTGGAACAGGCTGGCCAGGGAAGTGGTGTAAACACCATCCCTGGAAGGGTTCAAAAACTGTGTGGATGTGGCCCTTGGGGATATGATTTTGTGGAGTTAACCCAGTGATGCTGGGTTAACAGTTGGGCTCCATGGTCTTGGAGATCTTTTCCAACCTTAACAATTCTATGATTCTATTACCATTTTTTTGTCAGGGGTCTCCAGGATAGAGAGACAATCTTAGTCCATCATGACAAGCAACACATTCCATAAACATACAAAATCCCATTATCTCTATGATTGCTGAGTCAGTCAGCAGTCAAAGAAAGACAGGTGAGAAAACAGAAGAAAATAAGTAAAACAGCAGAAAGAAAATACCAAAAGGAATGGTTAGGTAGAATAAATATAAGTTGGTATTTTCAAACCTCTTCTGCAACTCAATTAGACCTTCAGATTTGTCTTTTTCCTCTAGTAGTTAATTTTAATTTAAGATTATGGAAGAACATTACAGTGGGCAAAACAGGAATCTTAATCACTTACTGAAGAACTAGGGATATCCAGAGGGCAAGAAATGTCAGTTGAATAAAGCTTTCTCTTAGCTCGTTTTGGCTTGAGCTCATTTTCTTTGACATTTTCTGGTTCTGCAGACTTGGGAGAGCTTATTGTCTCAATAAGCTTCTTTGCTAAAAGACAAATTTTATCATAACTACATGTCATGCTTTTATGAGCCTCAAAATTCACGAATAAAGTAGGCTTTATTAAAACAGTTGAAAAAATAAACCAGTGTAGACCAAAGTTCAAACATAAAACTTCAGAAGTGGTATTTGTCTACCAGTTTTCTGTAGGTGGAAACAGTTTTCTGTAGCTTCAGGTGCAAAAGCTTAAAGGACACATTTAAATATTAAGGACACACTAAAAATCAATTATGGTTCAGATCTCACTGAGATCTCAAAGACAATTAAGTTGAACAAGAGGCTTAACTTTTGTACTGAGAGAAGCACAGTGCACAGTCATTTTTTTCTATCTTTTTTTATAGTTTTATCAAAATAGTACTAGCTCTATAAAGAGAAGAGTATGCAATTAGTCATCCCAAGGCTATACCTAAACTTAAGTTAAAATCCATTAGCTGCTGTATATTCAGTTTGATGAAGTCTTCCAAGTATTTTCATGAATCACTGGCTTTCAGATTTCATAGAATTGATGTATATCAAAAAACATTACCAAGTTTCCACAGCAACAAGGGATTGCCTATAGAACAAGGTAAGATTTGGAGTTTGGATTCAACCCCTGATTTTTTTAGAACAGCAGGGCAAGTTTCTAAAACTGTCTTTACATGTAAGTACAGAGTAACTCCAACATTTTGGGCCTAACAGTTATCATTGCTTTTATGATAAATATGCAGATATTTCACACTTCATCTTTCAGTCCACCTGTTTTTTATTTCATGCTTAGTCTAGGTTTTAGAATTATGTGGGCCACACAACCAAGACAATCTTTTCTTCTCTGCCATTCCACAACAGCAAGAGAATAGGGAATAAGCTTTATTTATACTGTACAAACCTTTAGAGTGAATAATAGTAGGAGAAGTTTGGAAAAAATCACCAATTTTCTGTAGCGTCCCATCTTTCTTCTTAGCTGACTTTTTATTTAGAGTAGATTTTTGCCTTCTTAAGGGGTATTCTTTTCTAAGAGATTGTGCAGTGGCCATCTGTATGGAAATACAGGATCATTGTTTAAGCTGAAAACTGACTTAATCCTCAAGTTTCATTTCATTTTATTATACTTCAACGTTATTTTCAAGCTGACACAATGAGCTTTGCTACTGACACATTTGTTCAATTTAGTAATGATATCACTACAGCAAGTAATGTAGACAACCTCATTTACACCTAGAAGAAAGAAAATCACCGAAGATTCACAAAATACATTTAAGAGCATGAGTCATACAGAAAACAGAGGTTGCTTTTTTTTTAAGGCAGATTCAAAGTTGTAGAATATTTTACTAGACAAGCTAATTATAATTACATAATATTAATTATAATAGAAGAATCTGATGGGGTAAATAAATCTTTCGTTCTCTGAACCTGCCCAGGTTACTACTACAGCAGAAAATAATCCTTTTATAATTGCCATATCTATAGATAAACTTTAGTTTACTTCAAAGGCATTGCCTATAACTTCACACTTTTATAGCATGCTCAAACTAGTCTTTTTAACTACTCAATATACAATATCCTTCTCCTCTCAATCACTGCACACTGCAGCTGGGAGACTACACATTCCTGGCAAGTACAGACTCTTTGGCTTACAGAGTTTAGTAGAAACCATAAATGTTGAGGGATCCCGTTAAAGTACATAGATATCTCATTCTTATGAATAAGATACTTCTGCATAAGAATATTTGCTTTTTCCACAAGTCTACCTTTAGAGAAAAGGCTAAGCTGACTTCAGAAATGGAATAAAACCAAACCTTTTTTTTGTTGCTTGTAGAAGGCAAATCAGGCATAGGAGGTTTTGCGTTTCTCTTGTTCTCACTCATCACAAAATCCTAAAGAAAATTAGAAGAAATTATAATTGATACCAGTGACCTGCTAAACCAAAAGAAACAATTTTATAGAACTGGTCTGTAATCACACAGATCAGAGCTGGAGACAGCAAGAAATGGCACTGTCTGGGAGAGAAATGTAAAAGGTAAAGAGAGAGTGCAAATCAGGCACAAGGGGACAGAGTCTGGATCAGCTGAAGTCTATGATCTTATTCAACACAGGCCAGAGATCCACAACATGGGAGACATCCAGTTTAAATAATATCCATATAAAAAAAATTTAAATACATATTTCCCTGGGATCCCAGCAGAAAATAAGAAGTTAGGGTTTTAAAAAATGATGAGAGTAATAAACTGAAAAGTTGCACAATAGATTTTGTCAGTTGGTTGAGTTCACACCTCATTCATCTCTACACTCTTCCTTTTCCTTCTTGGCTTGAGCATTTTAACTGTAACTGGTGAGGTGCTGCCCTGGTGCTTCACCTCCATCTTATGGGGTTGCAGAGGTGTGAACTGGATTTCCATCTCTGGTTTTGGGAACCGACTCGTTTTTCCATCCTCCGTGGAAACTTCATTAGAGTCCAGGACAATTTCAGAATGGTCCTGCAAATATATGGAAATTGTAAGAAAACAAGTTTTAAACCAACTATGAGTTAAATACTATGTAATATGTATCACCCCCTCATCTCCTAGTGCATTGCAAAGTAGGTCTTCTATTTTCTGGCTGTTAGCTTTCAGAACAGGAGTGAAGAAATCAGCTACAGTAGAGTTTAAGCCTTATTATTGAAACATTTTTGTTACATTTTGAAGTTTTCTGTATCTATGATTACAGGATTTTCCTTGCTGAACTCAACCTGATACTTTGTTTCCAGGTAATTTTTCCTCAAGGCCAGAGACCCCTAGTGATTGTCTCCATCTTAACTCTGCTGCTCAGGCAGTAATAGCAGCTTTTGTGAGAAAAGTATAATATGTCTGTAGCTTTTCTTAGGGAGCTCTCTTCCCCTTGTAGAGAACTCCAGCTGTTGCTCCTTACATTTGTTCACCCTAAAGGGTGAAGCTCCTTCCTCTTAAGAAGGAAAATGATAAAAATCCATGGAAAGCCAAAAGGATGGTCTTGGAGATCTTTTCCAAGATTCAGAGAGGGAATCCCACCCAGAACCCCAGCAGCACTGCATTCCCAGGAATGGAGCAGACTAATGAAGCTGCCCGGGAATTGTTGGTGTCATTAGCTAACAAAGCTACGCACAGGCTTCCTGCAGCAGAAGGAAGCAAACCCCAGTCAGCCCTGCTACTGGTCACACATTTAAAAGGGTTTATAGTTTTTTCCCAGATGACCAATGTAATAATCAGCCTGTTCATATGCATCACTGAGGGGTAAGTTTCCAAGAGCCCACAGCTGAAGGCAGATACAATTATTTACATGATTATATTATACAGCTTTTATTTCTACTTTTATGTACACTTCAAATACTGTTTTGGTTTTGTTTTAAGTAGGATGCAAGACACTGTTTTGCTCTTAGGAACCGTGTTTGGGCTGGCTAATCACAGAATTATCTCACTACACAATGGGTGACATGATGAAAATGACTTGAGTTGAAATCCCCTTAACACTTACACAATCAAACTAAGATGACACTGCAAATAATACGTCTCCAAAATTTCTAGAACCTGGACTACTTGACTAGTTTTTGCCTCAGGTGTAAAGGTTCTATAACATATAGAGAGGTAATATTCATTTAAGTAAAGAACTCATTTTCTGAGAGTGAGTGTGAAAGAATTGAAAAATTCAGAACTGATGATACAGGTAGAGTACAAAGAAGTTTTGGGAGATTTCCAGATCTATATACTGAAAAAACCCAATAGAATTATAAACGTATCATTAATACATAAACAAACATACTTCTTTGTTTACAGACTGATCAAGTTTATCTTGTCCTTCTTCAGGTAAAGGTACTTCTGCCAAAGACTGAGGATTTTCATGGTTACTCTGCTGTTTCATTTCCTTTACAAAGTCATCTTTCTCTGCCGGCTGGTTTTTTAGATCTTCTATGTCAGTTTCCTTATCCTAATAAACATAAGAAAAATTGCCACGAATTTCAGGACTGTCAAAAGAAAGTAATATATATCACAAGCACCATTATGATGGTCATATCAGTCTTAGAACTGCAGGCAAAACCAGTCAGGTATCCAGTACAAAGCCAGTAATTTAATGCTCCAATGTAAAGTGAAGAAAAGTCTTGTAAGAGTCTGAGGAAACATATGCAAAACTTCCTATTTTTCTATACTTATTTAGAATTCTAAGTTCACCTCCCATTTGCTCATGAAGTTCTTGGTGCTGTGAAAAAGACAACAAATGGGAGAGTTGTTTCAGATATCCAGTCCAAATTCGTAAGGGTGTTTACTTGAACCACTAAATATTTTCGAATTCCAATTACTATTACAAATTCAGTTGCTAACAAATGTAAAGCTTCTCTTTTAAAATTAGCTGCAAATGGTTTCAATATGATAGTGTTTAAGAACAAAAAAGGAGAGCCAGAATGCAAAGACTAACTATAGTATTTTGCAGAATTAATAGGTAACGTAAAACCCTCAAAAATTACTCAGAAAAAAGAAAAAATTGACCTTTTCTGAAGCCGTTAGTGCAGCCTGTTTCAGCCTCTCTATTTCTTTATCTTTTTGTATGGTGCTAGAAGCCAAAGTCTTGAGCTGTACTTCCAAAGCTTCTACTAGTTCATCTCTTTCTTCACGCCACTTTTGAAGATTGCTGTCCTTCTCTACCAGCTGTGCAGCAAGTCTTTCCTAAATATGAAAAAAGGTAGGTTAGAATAGAACACCACTTCTATATGGTATCTGACCTCTTCTGCTAGTTCTGTTTTGCACAGATAGTACTATTTCATAGGTTTAGTAAACTTAAGAGCCTATGCAGATCTTATAAAGCTCACATAGAACTCATTTCAGTACAAATATGCAAAAGTAAGCCATGCTTTAATTAGAAAATCTGTATTTATACTCTTTGTGAAGAGAATTTTCTTTTTTTGAGAACGACTGCTCCTGTTTGCTCACTTGGAGATTTTATTAATTACAATTTTCAAGCAGGAAAAGTCACAGATAAAGTAAAAGTATTTGTAAGCTCTTAACATCCTCCTGTAATGATTGCAGGTCCACAAAGTCATTGCTAAAACTTCTAGATGCAAATGCAGTTTGAGATTGCAGAAGTTCATCCAATAACTTCATCTGATTAAAAAATTACGACCTTGATGCAGTCCAGTAAACAAGGTGCTTTAGTTAATAACTATCAGTCTCCCCAATGCTAGCACATGTGACCACAGCATATTGACCAAGTATTTTCCAAAGTAACCTTTCCTATCTTCTACGGAGCAATTCATTTAAGTGTAGGTGATTTATAGGTGTTTTACATATGAAATTTGAAGAGTTCATAGTGAGGTGGTAGTTATGGAACAAGAAGGATGGAATATGCATGTTAACTTCCATTATGTGCTAGGATTTTTCATTTTATGATCCTCCTATTCTTCCTTTTTCATATTGAGAACATCTCATCTAGGCTTTGTCATGTGAGAAGCTAAGGGAAGTGACAAAAGCCAGCTACTCTTAAGTGCCCCCACTGTTCAACACTTGACATGGTTTACTCTGTACTAAAGACACCACAGGACACTGCTGAGACAGTCACTTACAATTTCTGCTTGTTGCTTTACATGGTGCTCTCTATCCTCCACAAACTTTCTCATTTCCCTGTTACGATGGTTCTCAGCTTCTTTTACTTGATTTATGAGTCCCATTTTTTCCTCGAGCCACTTTTTTCTATCAGTTTGATACTTTGCCTCATTTTCCTAATTTGATGAAACCAGAAATAAAACCGTAAGTAGAGGGGAAAAAAAAGGACTTAACATTCAGAATATCATTGAATGGATTAATTTCAAAACATAACAGAAACAGTAGCACAGTTTTACTCTAGCATACTCCCAGGTACAAGTATTATACTCATTTGTACTTCTGTATTGCAAAAAATTATCAATTTTCAGCATTTCTTATTCAGACTGGCACATTTTCATGGAATAGTTTTTTTCCCTCAAAGCATTCTGGGTCAGTCACAGACACATACACCAAAAGTAATAGTAAACAGACACTTCTACCTTACAAATCCTCAAGCTTTTATGCTGCCTTAAATTACATGTTAGAAAAGTAATCTCTGCTTCAAGACTGAAAGGGAAACAAAGCAGTACAGTTTGAATGGTAGGCAGAGACAGCACGTACCTAAGAATGCCACTTGAATCTACAGCAACTTTGTCTCCTTTTCTATCACAATCAAACCTCTAGTCAGACATTCTACCACATAAGACAGGAAGCACGTGTAAAGTTCTTTAGTGAATAAGTCTGCTTTTTAATCCAAGGAGACTTAGAGGAAAGTCCTCAGCCTTACAAGGAAGGGCTTACAGGCCACGCAACAAGGACAACAACTTGAGAGAGAGTTTCATTTAGCAACTGACAGGAGAGGTCCCTGGAACTGATATCAGGAGTTGGATTGATTCAACTGTAAGAGGAAAGCAGCTACAGAAGCCCTGTGCACAGCAGCAGCATAAGGCAGGGCAGGGTGCACTCCATTAAGGGGCATCAGCGATGCCCTACGGAAGAGATGTTTCAAAGGAGGTTTCCTTTTATCCACTGTCATAACTTGCCATATCATGCCCCAGGCTCTTGAAGACAGTGACACAAAAATCTTAGACTCCTAAATGGGAGTTATGGCCTAGATTTAAGTATGAATTACATCATTATGTTTTACCTTCAGTTCTTTTTGCAGCTTTATTAATTGCTCATTTTCGTTTATGGTTTTCTCCTCATTTTTGCTCATCTGTTGCTGCCAGTAACTATTGCACTGGTTATTCAGCTCTCTGTATTTCTGCTTCCATGCTTCCAGTTCTAAGCAGAACACAAAATGATTTTACATAATGTATAATTTTAAACATGTATTTGAATGTGTTCCCATTCTTTTATTAAAGTTGCTTGGATTTATCAGCTATGATCATAAACAACAGAAGCCTTTTAGGAAATTTCTATTTGTCACATAAAAGTAATGCCTAAATAGCAATTGATAAGTAAAACAGAAATGTAAAGCAGCTATCACAATACACATTCAAAACAATTTTCCTTCCCGTTCCCTTTCCATGGAAAGATTACCCAAAACTAATCTGTTGGTCTCTTCTAATTTGGCTTCAAGCACATGATCTTGTTCAATCTGAGTCTGTTCTTGTTCTTCTAGTGTCATCCGCATATCTTCAATTATTTTTTCCTTTGCACACAGATCTGAAAATTTGAAAATTAATTTACAGATAAGCCTCCTCCTAGTTCCCACCACTCTCTCCCACACTACCTTAGTTACAAGTAACTTCTCCATTTCCTGAGATTAAAAGCTGTATTACAAGGAAATAGAGCATCTATACTGAACTATCCACATTCCAAATTCTGAAGTGATTCTATTCTCACTAATTTAACTTCCATGTGTGTTTTGGTATTAAATATCAGACTCTGGCTTGTATGGCTATGAGAAACTAACTACTTTTCAACTACTAAATGTTTATAAAATCTGCAGAAACTTTGTGCTAGCATTCACAACAGTGTGCTAGTTCATGCTTTTGCTAAAATGGACCACTAAAATAAAACCAAGTAAATCTCAATATTGACTAAATGAACATTAATACTTTCTCTCCTTTTGTTTCTTAATCTGAGATTGTTTCTTTGCTTACAAATACATCTAATAACAATTCGATAAAAATTACTTTCTGGCTGTGAGGTCTTAATGTCAAGGTTGGAATGTCTTGATGCTCTAAAATATAAATATACAAGAATCTCCAAATTTGTTATTGACATGATCACTCATTATGCTGTCATTGCACACACACAAAAAAAATGGAAAAATAACAGCTCTTTCTAACCTTTATGTGTTTTCTCGTATTGTTTGGAGAGTTCTTCCAGCTTTTCTTTATTCAATTGCTCCTAAATATCACGTTAAAAGCAAAACAAAAAAATTAGAACATGCTGAAAGAAACAAATACACATGCTAGGAATTAATGGCTTTTCATTTTGAATTTAATAAATTATAAGTAAAGCATTTAAGACAAATAATCCCAAATGAATAAGTTCTTCATGTATTATAAAGTAGCATTCCAGCTGTTTAAAAATAAAGAGACATTACTATTAACATATCTAAGTGTCACTAATCAGAAACTCCACAGGTATTAAGTATTTATGTACTAGAACGATTGTAAAATTGTTTTAAACAAGCCCTGCGTGAGAATTTCTTTAAACATCTTTCATTCATCTATTAAAACTAATTTCAGCTAGCTACTCCTATTTTTACCCTAGCTTCTGTAAGCTCTCTCCAGTTACTTGGCAAACTTGCCTCATTAGCAGATCATTTAAAAAAAAAATAAGAGCAAGTAAAATTTTATAAAACAAAATACCTTTTTAAGTTGCAGCATTGTGCGCTGTTTAAGCTCTAATTCTTCACTAAACTGCTTTTTCATTTTCTCAAGTTCATTAATTTGTTTCCTCAGGGATTTCTCCTGAGTTTGCATTGTACACACCTGCAAAAAGACAGCAAGAAAAACATTTAGTTATAAGCCTTTTACAATCTCTGTAAGTTATCTAGATAACAAACTACTTAGATTTAAATTTTTGCAAGCATCTTCATTAAATTACAGGGGCTGGTAGTGCACAGCAAAGATACTCAATGTACCACTCAAAATAGCCTTATTATGAATCTTTTTTAACATCCATGGACTGAGATTTGTGAAAACATGTTTTAATAACAAAAGCCCAAACTTGCAGAAGAAACATTTTGCCTATAGTTACCAACCTCTTTTTGTACTTGCTGAATCTGTTTCTTGGCATCAGAAAATTTCTCTTTCAAATCTGTGTATTCTTCCTCTTTCCTCTCCAAATCTTTTTTCAAACTTTGTACAAGGGCAGAGCTTTCTGAAAGATCTTTACGTAGCCTTGGGTTATAAATTAAGAGACATAAATAACATTAATTTCACATATTAGCTCAGTCTCTTTGCTGGTTTTATTTGCAAATAAAGTCTCAGCTCTATCAGATCAATGACAAGCTTTATAATTTTACATTTGGGTATCAATGTCATATTATGCAAGCCTGAAGTAAACTCCTCAGATTCACTTCTGAACACTCAATTTTTTAAAATATTATCTTTTAAGCACATTTTTATCATTAGGTGACCTTATAAATTAGAAAAGCCCAAGGTTAAAATCAAATAAATTTAAAGTTGATAACTACACCTCAGTTCTTGTAGGTATCTAGACGAATACAAAGAAAAGTGGAAAAAAACAATAACATTGCAATAAATTCTGTCATCACAAGTTTTGCAAAGTAAAGAATAAGTCTGGTGGGTTTATTTTTAAGTGATCACATTTGTTTCAAAGAGTTTCTGATAAGACATCTTGGACTTGTAAATTAACTAAAGGAAGGTTTTTCACGCCCTGTAAATGACAATACAATACAAGGCCTCACAAAAAGAAATCCTTTCAAAGCTTCACCAGCACAGGGTTGGGGATCATCAGATCTTCATGCTAAACTGTACTTTCAAGTATGTGCAGTACCCACAGATATATGGCTGAAGAAACCATAGTCAGGAGAAGGGCTACACAGCATCTTAAAGCTGTTTTTATGTAATTGCGGTTTCCTTACGTATACCAAACATCTCTCATGTGCATGTAATCTCCCGTTTCTTACAGATTTAAAAAGCAGAGGGTGCTGAGGAAAGTTCTACCCTCTGCACCCATTATTCCTTCAAGTCTTATAGTAGACTATTCACCTAGAATAGCTGTTACCAAAACCATCTGTTTACTCCCTGGGCTTTTCTTTACCTCCTTTCTTCCTTTCCTTTTACCATTTAGTCCTTTCGAAAGAAAATACATTCTACTTTCATACAAGTTACAGGATATAATATTGCACTATGCCATTTCCTTCACAAAGGGTCTGCAACAGAACTATTAAAAATCCCCAAATAATAAATTTCATTGTATGCTCCTATTTCACTGCACAATAGTTCCACGTTATTTAGATGTATATTTTTGAAAGAATATACAAACAGGTAAGGAAAACATAGCCAGCAGAATATCCAAATATAAAATATGAGTAGTGTGTAGAAACTTCTCAAAGAAGCAGTTTGGTTAATTGAGTTTATAAACATGCAAATGAGGAATGTCAACTGATGTTGATATAAGGGAGTTTTAACTAAATTTTATTCTTAAAGGGTTAGGAGTAATCTCATTAATTACTTACAGTTCTATAGACCGTATTTGCTCATACTCATTTTTCTCCTTCTCCTGAAGAGTGTGTTTCATGCTCTCCAAACTGTTCATCAACTGTGCAACTTCATCCTTCAAACTTGCCTCTCGATCACTGAGTTCTTTCAGTTTTTTGTCTACATTGGTACATTTCTCTTGCAGAGCTGCTGTATTACTTTCCAGATTTAAAATAGTAGATTCTTTTTCTTTTAGTTCTTCTTCTAACTCTTTCATCCTGTCATCTTTAGTCCTGAAAGCCTCCAACAGGCGTTCAAAATCCCTTATTTCTCCCTCATAGCTGGTAACCTTCTCCTGAAGCTGTGCAATTACCCTGTGATTTTCTGCAGCCTGTTTTTCAGAATCCTGGGTTTTCTTCTGGATTTCCTCTTGTAACGTCACAGAATGATTATACTGATTTGTAATTTCACTTAATTTTATTTTTAGTTGATTATTGTGATTCTCACTATCATGAAGTTGCTTCTCTAAGCCTTCAACTTGTTGAAGCAGTTGTTGAATGCGATGACTTTTTTGTGAGGAAGCCTTAATCACAATTTTGCATTCCTCCCAAATGCTTTCAATACTGCGGTGAAAGGAGCTCTCCTGTCTCAGATCTGCTGTAGAAGCAGTTTGGAACTGCATGGATGGAGGCCCCACTTGAGTTGTCTCTGGTTCATGCTTTTCAGGGTCTAAGGAATCCTTTACATTAAATAAATCGATATCCACAGCATAAGATTCTGAGTGACCTTCATACAATTCATCTACTTGGGACTGCATTGTTTTCATTTGCGATACTTTGTCAATTATGTTTTGTTTAGCGTGTGTTACTTCATTATTTAGCTGAATAATCTTTTCTTCTTGTTCCTTATTTATAGTTTTCTGTTTGTCCAATTCAGAAACAGTCTCCTGATGTTCAGCTTGACATTGTTGAAGTTCTCCACTTAAGCCAGAAGCCTTTTCTTCAGAAGCAGAAAGTTTGAGATGCAAGTTTGCTATCTGCTGATTTAACTCTTCTTTTTCATTTTTTTCTCTTTGGCATTGCTCTTCAAGTGCAGCTATCTGACCTTCCAAGGTTTCAGTTCTTTCCTTCAGTACTAGCATTTCCATGTCCATGTAGGTCTCAGAATTATTAGTTCCCTTTAGGTCAAGACAGTTGTTCTCCCTCTTATCTCCTAAAAACAAAACCAAAACATCAAGAATAAATAAATCCCCATACAGCTCAGGTTAATTAAAATCAACAAGTCACTTGCAACACCAAGTTGTAATTGCTGTGTGGAAAATTAGCACCACCTAAAAGCCACATGCTCATAGCATTTTAGAGTCTTGAACTTGTTAGAACCTTCTGAAACAGTTTACAGGCTGTAAAATTCCTCTTGGGCCTCTAGGCATAAGTTGCCTAGAGGTGTTCAGAAGACTTAAAAAATGCTTGCTCTATTGATCCATTCCAACTTTCTATTCTATTCTATTTCTATTTCTATTATTCTAGCAGAATAATCTAGTTAATTTTACTAGTATTCGCAACATCTAAGAGCTAGGTAACATTCCCAGTGATAACCAGTTTCCACATCCACTGATTCAACAATGCCTTTAAAGAGAGTCAGCATTTAGGGGAGAAATGCTGTCCATGCACCTTTCGGAGAAGTTTTATATTTAGGGGAGCAATGGTGTCATACACCTTTCTGAGAAGTTTTATGCACACTCTAGATGACCTTACTTTAAAAACAAAGCTAAAAATCCAGCACAATTTTTTTTTCTTTGTGTTTGGAACCTTCCTCTCTTCTATATTCAATAGGTTTCTAAACTATAGGATAACTATTAATGACCACACCTAATATGTTGCATATTAAGTTCTCCAGGAAAGGTTTACTATGTGTTATTCCAACCCAAAATTACAATTTTTATTAAGACTTTTTTCCCACATTAATGAGCCATTTAAACTAAAATCACCTGTATTTCATCACCTTCAAAATTGACTCCAGCTGTATTTCACACAAGTATTTTAGAATCTGTGTCCCTTTACTAATGTGCATACTGTATTTTTACTATTAAATCAAGCCTGACTATCTCTAAAGATTAAGAGTGTCACAGCTATATGCTACAGGGAGATACTACGGATTCCTGTGAGTGCTGCACCTACAGTAAGGTAGAGCTAGGCAGTCATCTCACTTTGGGACTGTTAAGCACAGCTGTACTGCATGGAAGCACCCTCTGAACAGATCCAACAAGCTGTATAGTCAATTTGAGTCACTAATAAAGGATCATTCTGAAGCATTAGCAAAAGTGTTTTGGTTTTTGAAAGTCAACAGGACACTTTCCTCCTGCTTGTCCATAGTTTTCCTATTATAAGATACATCAAGTGTTGCTGTTAGCTAACCACAATAGCAGCCTTACTGTAGCATAAAAGGTCACATTTTTAAATCCTACAAGAATAAAAAATTTGGACTTGGAAATGGTTTTCTCTGAAAGCCTAGTTGTGTAGTCCTAAGAAAACAGATTAGACAAAATACTACAGCTGAGGTGTCAACACAGGGTTTCTCAAAGTCCCTAGTCTTGGCTTCAAATGACACTTGAAGTTGTGCAAACAACAGAAACTGCTGGATAACACAGCATCAGCTAACCTAGTATAATATTTTTTACCTCCTTTTGCTACTGCTGGCAGGTCATACACATTTTCTATGGACGTTTGTTGACACTGAAGAATTGAGACAATACAACCCTACTTAAGTCTTTATCCATATATGCACTTGTTTGCTGTTAGCTCAGCTAACTATGCCTGCACTATCTGCCTTTCCCACCTTCTAGGGCAGCAAATATCAGAAGTTCAATACTCTCTGCATGGAGTGCTTTTTCAATGGAATCATAGAAGATCCTTAGTTCAAAGAGATCCTCAAGGATCATCCAGAGCAGGGTTGCTCTCCAGCCTCTCACTCCCCAGTCTGTACTTAGAGCCAGGGTTAGCGTGTCCGAAGAGAAGAATAAGGCACTTTCCTTTGTTAACTTCACAGGGTTGGTGATTGCCCAGCTCTCTAATTTGTTTAGATCTCTCTGCAGGGCTTCCCAGCTTTCAAGGGAGTCAACAACTATCACTGGCAAACCTAGGATAGCTTTGGGTCCTGTATCCAAGTTGTTTATGAAGATGTTGAAGAGAACTGGGCCCTAGAGCTCTGGGGAACCCTACTAGTGCCTGTATGCCAGCTTGATGTTACCCCATTTACTAGAACTCTTTGCATCATAAACTTAAAACTGATCTACTACAGTGAGTGCTGCCTTGTTCTTTCACTGCACAATGTAATGAATGGTAGCCCAACATTCAGTTTATTCACTGTATTCTCATTTTTTTGTGATAATGTGAATTTGATAATTTTCCTTTTACAGAAAAGGAAGGTCTCTCACCTTCCTTTTGCACATACTTTCCATAATTCTATGAAAAGCCAAAGTCAAGCTGGGTCCTGAAGTCAGGTTAAGAGGCACACAGCTCTTACCATTCTGCACAAGTCCTATATGGTTTAGTCTCACTTAATAATAGATTTTATTCACCTGATTAGCTCATAGATAAAGCAAGAAAAGCAAAAAGACTGAAAGTGCAAGCATGAGAACTGTACAAAATATGCCATTTGTGGACTTTAGCTTTCCACTTGAATGGGAGTAAAAATAATTTTTCTTCTTTGCCAGCATTGTCACCATGAGACATGGTGTGTTTTTACAGCATGCATACAGAATGACATGTCAAGGTTCACAGCACATACTGTATGACCGAACAATCAGTAAGTCATTGACACCTTTGATGCTTGCTTAGGCAATTTTCAAAAACTTAAGCAGGACATGCTACTTTCTCAGAAGTCCAGCAATAGAAAATTTAGTACAACAACTTTTAAGAAATTGCCCAAGAACTACAGCTGGGTATGCAGGTACATACACAGATAAGAAAAAGCATCAGAAAGGAAAGAGTCTAAAAACTAATGTTTATTTAAATCATTTAGGAGTCAATGATATAGGGCCGTCTGCAAAAGAGGCCTATAAATTGCATTTGGAGAAGAGTTACTTCCTTTTACAGTTTAACATAGCAGATCTCCTCCTCAGAGCATAATGTTTACGCTTCCCAGATATTTTCTTCTGTTCTGGAACAGTAATCAAGCTTTTTTTGAAGACCCCCTGTTGAGTGATGGTGGAAACTGTACCTTTCTTTGTAGGTGGCTCTTCTTCTGCAGTGGGCTTCTTTCTGCAACGTTTTCTTCCCACTTCCAACACAGTTTCCTTACAATCCTTGAACTGGCTGCTTTCAACCACTTTGTTAGAGTTCTTTTCTGCTAATTTTCTCTTAATGGTAGTCAAAGTGTTCTCCTGTGTTAAAAATAGGATCAATTGCTTTGAAGTTGTACAAATTGAGCGTTTAAAAGGCTTAGTAGCTTGTTCTAGACAAATATTTTTACAAAACCTTATGGGTAAGGTGTATAGGGGTTGTCAGAGGAAAAGTCAGTGACAGATCAGTTACTTAAACCAAGAGCTCCTGCAACTTCAGCTAGTAAGAAACACAATACTTTGCATCTTACAAGAATCAGAGAAAGAGACTAGAGAACTACAAAACGTGAGACTTTCATTAAGAGGGCATAGTTTACCATTTGAAAACAATTTCCAGTGTCAAAAGAGTTGACGAAATTCCTGATTTGTTAAAAGGGCACACACAGTCAGTTCTACAAATTCATCACTTTCTGATCACAGTTGGTAGAGTTGGGAGCTTTAACAGCCTTCAGCAAAGCCACAAATCCTTTTTGTCATTTGATGCAGTTTGAAAGCCTAGTCAGTTCTTCCATACATACCTTAGATACCTATTTGACTAAGAAAGAAGTTGGTTGCTTGAAAGATGACACTAGCCATGTGGTTGTCAAGGACCAATTATTCATGTATAAGTACTTCATTAAAAAACCACAATCGACTATAGAGTTGGGGTTTGTGGTAATATTTAAAATTGCATGCCACACAGTCTCAGAGAACCACTGGACAGTTAACGTTGCTCTTGGAATGAGCAGCAATAGGAAGTCATCACACTGCACTCACTTTTGGAGCATCCCTACTATTGACAAGTTAAGCAGCTGTGAGGCAGGGAGAGAACACAAGATAAAGTATGGCCAAAGCTTTGAGTTTACAGTGTAAGAGAAATGGATCAGAGTGCTGACTAAGTTTCACTTAAGATGTTCTCAAAACTACTTCAGGTTACTGGGCATCAGGCTCAAAAAAAAAAATCCCCAAAAACCTCTAACTGCATGTTTTGACTTTTTTTTTGTGTGTATACATTTAGCCAAGCTAGCTTCCAGCATTCAGCAGATATCAGACTATACAACTCCAAGTTTTATTAATCACATCAAAAGACGAGATACCCATGTCCTATCTTCTTAATTCAAACTCTGCTCAACACATTGACATTAACTCTTCCCTTGAAAGTGTGCAAGCACGTTGGTGATGGGTGGAATACACTGATTTTTTCCCTAATTGACACAATTACTGTCTTTTTTACATTCTTAAATTCTAACTTCAACTAAAATTGACTTTATTGCAACAAAACCTCATTTTTTCCTCTTTTATTCAGACAGAGATGCACTTCCTCTATTCCCACTCTTTTAAGTTCTCACAGTTTGAGGTATTTTTATTTTTTTATGGCTTTTCAGAGTCTCATATAGAGCCCTCCAATAATAACTTCAGATCAGTACTTCTGACAGTCTCATTATTTACATACCCCTGCCAACATTTTGCTATGGCTTTAGTTTCAGTGCCAACAGACCTGCTATCAGTTGAAGTAAATAGCAATTATTTAAAGAAAATTCCAGTTTTCCAAAGTAAAGTCCATGATATGCACATATTAAGATTTTTTGTATAAAGACAATTAAGATGTCTAAGACTTACATAGTCTTTTATGGTTTCTTCTATATGGGTTATCTGACTTTGTAGTCTCATAATAGTTTCATCTTTCTGCTTCACAATGTCAATCAGTTCTTGAATCCTTTCATTTTGTATATTCATTTTCTTGAATAAGAAAAAAAAATTAGTGTTAAATTGAACTCTATCATTTTTTTTAGAAGCAAGATCAGTTAAACTATGCTTAATATAAAAAAAAACCAAAACGCTAGAAGCATAGTCTAATAGCATTTCAAGTTAGAGGAATTTTGTATTAAAGCAAACAATTTTGCACAAGCTTTTTCTGAGAAAGTTACCTCAGTTGCTTCTTTAAGTTGCTCAGCAGACTCATCCAATTTAATCCTCTGCGTTTCAAAACCTGTAACAGGAAAAAAGCCTACATCACATAATCAGCCATCAGTTTACTCACTAATCCATGTCTTTTGTCTTCTGATACTTCAGTAGTTTTTTAATAAATTTATTTTCAAGTTGACTTCTACTAGGACATTTCAAAAGTTGTTTACATTTTCTGGGCTGGACAATTGGGCCTTGCAACCCATTCAAACTACAGATCATCTCACAAGACCTCTGTGAGATCATTGTGAGGTGCTGCTAGCTTTTCCTCCATCAGAGTTCCACATGATGCCTGAAAACACTGCATCAGCAAAACAAAGTAGTACAGGGATTACAACACAACAAGGAGATCAATAACTTTGATGTTTTAGTCCATAATTCTTAAGTCTGCAATTGACAATTTCAAGTTTCATCTTAAAAATGAAATAAGCAAGGCCTGCAGAATTGTTTAACCTGAACATACACAAAACTGGATTACAACCACTATACATATGATTTATATGATTTGGTTACATAATCCTGCTCAATGAAATTACTATTTCCATTTTACAGTCATTTCTGGTTTTGTCTTTCACAACACACTTAGGCCCAGCTTACCTTTGGTTTTCTTTTCCAGCTCTTCCTTGGTCTCAACTAGTTCAGCAGTTATTTTTGCCAGCTGTTTTTCAAGAAAATCTATGGTTTCCTGTGGGTCCTCTAAGGACACAATGTACTGGTGTGCTGCTTCTGCCTGATTTTTGATATCAGTGATATCATTTTGCAGAGAATCAATAACACCCCCAATATCAATGTAGGCACCTGTGTCTGTGCTGTTTTCTTCATTCTGAAAGAATTTATATTCATTCAGAAATGGCAAATAATTACACAAAAGCCATTATTTCTACAGAAAACATGGAAGATTGCTAGGAATTCTAATATATAACTATAGTTATAATTCTGACTTCAAAACCATCTTGTGGGTTCATATGTACTGATTGTCAGTTTCTGGCTACCTTCACACACCAGTTTCCAGTATCAAGGTAGAGCTACTTTATTTTTATAACATTTAATGACCCACCATTACATTCTCCCTTATATTTCCACAAAAATATCACCTACAAGTTTACTATGAAAATCATTCAATGAGAATATTAAATGAACAGAGCAAGCAAATGTTTCAGAAGGAATTCATCTGAGATTTTCATATCACAGGAAAAGTTTGTGAGGTCAAATAAGCCTGTGGTAACTTAGTATAATAAATTATACCCAAAAGACTGACTTTACATCTTGCCTCTATGTCTGTTGTTATTTTAAAGGGTTTCAAACTCTCAAGAGAGACTCAAGAGTCTAGGTATGGCTTAAATGGATGAATAATTCTCATTGCCTCAGTTTTAGCTACTAGGGCCCTAAGAGAGAAGTCTGACCACTCCAGCACAGTCTGTAGGTGGGGCCTAAGAAGTCAGCCTCAAAGATTTTAAATAGGCACTAAATCCAATGGATTTTGTAGAAAAAATGTTGGAGATTTTCGTCCAGTTTATTTGTATAGAGTAATTCTCACTTTGTGCTGGAGAAATGCAGAAAACCCCCAAAATTCATAAATCCCAAGGCTCAGTAACCTCATCTATAAATAAGATAAACCTATCTTGCTGAGGACACAGTTACATTGTGTGCAATTCCGTGAAACCATCCTTGGTATTTCTTGAGAAATACCATGACCATAAGAGGTAGTTAGTAAAAGGAATATTTGGGGCAGACAGATAAAAATACCAGAGTTCCAGCTTGCTCCCTGCAAGGCCGATCTTGTAATTTACTTTTTTCATCTGCATTTTTAATATAACTATTTACAAGTTCCTTGAAGATTTCCAGGCGTTTTTCAGAATTTTCTTCGAGCTGTGCTCGTTCGTGAGAAAGGCACTCTCTGGATTAGAAAAAAAAAAAGTAAGCTAAAAGCTAGCAATCAGAGAGGCTAAAAAGCTATTAGCACAGTTGCCTATAAACAAAGATGCTTTCTTCTTTATTTTGGCACAACAAAACATTACATGAAACCATGCTGCTACCCTAAACCAGAAGTGTATTTCACACACACCAGAAGAATAAGAGGGATACAAATACACAAATTATAGATAGTGCTTAACAAAAAGCATTTTTTCTAAGCTGCTTGAGACAGAGTATGTTTGGAGTATTACTAAAACAAAAACACACTGCTTACAAATTATACACACATATTCCTACCCACATTAAAATCAAAGCCTTTCCTAAAGAGCATTTTTCCTGAGCTCATAGTCCAAACAGAAACCAACACATGAACTAATGCAGTGGAAGATCAGATCTAGCAGAAGATTGTGGTTTCTTACAACCAAGAGAGGTTTAAGAAGTCAGTAAATTTACTTTCACTTTCTTAACAAGTAACTTTAAAACCACTTAAAGCCAGCTTACTTGAAATCCATTTCCCGCTCAGCAAAATAATGTGTAAATTCCTGTACCACTTCTTCACGAATTTTTATTTCCAGCAGCAACTTATTTTTCTTTTCAGTAATAAGTTTGTTCCTCAGCTCTTCTATCAGATTCACCAGCATCTAGAATTACAAATAATATTATGTTTTTCATAATGAAATACTTTCCCACAAGTGAGTTTTTCCCCATTCCTCAAACACTACTACACTTTGCAGGTGGAAAAAGTTTTTCCAGTTCTTTTTTTAGCTTGTTCATGAACAGAAGGATTTATGAGTAGATTGCAGTACCTGTTCGGTTGTAACATAGCAATTGAAGTTTGCACAGAGTGGATATTTCCAAAGAAACACCAAATTTAAAACAAAAATTATCTTTAGAGACAGGCTTAAGATCCACAGAATTTGGCCTTTTTTTCCAGATGCCCCTTTTTGGGTATTAATGAAACCTCCACAAAATAGTCTCTAGTCCTCTGTTCCCTTACCCCTTGTCTTCCCCAGAAGTGACTACAATTGCTGTTTCTTCAAGAATCGCATCCAGAGTTTTCTTGTGCATAAAATAACAAAGGAACCATCTTGTGACACTAAAACCCAGGTAATATCCTCTGTGTATTGACCATAGGATACCAAAAGAAGAGAAAGTTAAATCTGCAATTCTTACTGCTCAGTTTGCACTTTGATATATTTCATAGTTTTCCCACAATAAGCACCAATGTGTAAGTAATCCCACTTATAATTCAAACTGGATTTAGGTAAAACAAGGTGATGAGCAGGGAAGAAAAAAAAAGAAAAAAGGGTGAGATAGAGGAAACTAGAAGACTACATTGCTTCAAGGCTCCAAGATATACTAATTCTTAGAGTAGCCCTGGCACATACCGTATATTGTTCTTTTGGAATAACAACTTCGTTTTCTTCATCTTTCGGCACTACTTCTTCTTTTGATAAACTGGGCTGTTCCTCCATCTCATCATCATCATCTTCAACCACATCTTCCAAGGTTCTGTCCCATAGGATAGTAGCTCTTTTGCTTGGGATTGGCGTTCTAGTGACACTAAGCAGTGATGATTCTCCTGCCAATTTCTGACCAAATGACTGATCTTGGGGAAGAATAGACGTGTCCATAACTAAAACCTACCCGGAAAATCAAGAACAAAAAGTTAGTGGTATTTTTTTAACGATCCATTAGCACTATGAAGACCTGCTGGACTCTCCTATAGGTTTCCTGAACAGAGCACTCTCCCCGCTTATCTATCCTCTGCTGAGAGTCACTACTCAGACCAGTTTCCAGCTAGAGCACAAAGTTGCCCTGTTACAGCCTAATCCTTTGGCTCCCAGGAACACCAAGCTTCAATAACTGGATACCCTACAAGAGGCAGCAACAGATTATCCACTTCCTGTACCTTGAGTTTCCAGTTGCATTACATGAATGCCATCCTACAAAACCTGTAACAACTCTATAACCACTACAGTCTGCTCCTTCTGGTATTGGACTTAACCTGCCCAAATTCCAAAGGCATGGACTTAACTGTCAAAACTCTTCCATGTCTTCTATTAAAGCAACAGCACTGATCCTCCACACATCTTCCAATTTTGCCAAAGTTACATTGCTGCACTTACTCCTACTGACTCTGCTTCCACCTTCCCACTGAAGCTTCCGTGAACATAAAGATGATCTTTCCCATTCTTTGGTGCTCAATTTATTTCATCAGTACTTCAGATGAGCAATTTTCTAAGTTAAGATAGCAGTAGTAAGGACAGCTAGAAGCGAGAGCATGTTGTATCTCCAGAAGAAATTTACCCAGATCTCAGGGAAATTCTTCCAAATATATAATATATATAATTCTTCTTATCAGGCTGGATGTTTCACAGGAATGACAAGTTTTCAGTAGATGCTTCCACCCCAACATTCCAAAGGAAAAAAAAAAAGTCCCAATAAAATCTTTTTAAAAGCTCTAGGAGATAAAACTCAATCTGGTGTAATAAGAAATATGAATACAGTATGAGACAAAAATCCAATAACTGAATTCATATTCCAAAAAGTGAGAGAACCTGCTCTTTGAAGCAAATCAAAGTTACTGAACAAGACAGACTACAACATACTTACTTTTTGTGCAATGGCTGAGAACTTGAGCACATTGAGTGTTTCCTCATACACTGATGCACATTTGCTGATGTTTACTATCATGTACACCTTCCCCTTTCCACTGAAAAATCCTTGCAGGAAATGAGTTAACTTACTTTCCCGAAAGGGTATGTGCTGCTGCAGCCTTTAAAAAACAAAAGAACAGATGATCAGAAGTTTAGTAAATTCCAGTCAGTGTAAAACTATCCAGTCTGAAGACTTGAAAGTTTCAGTCTTACTACGGTACTAGTGACAAGGGTATTTTAAATATAAATTTGAAGTTTAAATCTATTCCCAAGTTTGTTTGATAAGCCAAGCTCAGAACAAGTACGTAGTCACTAACATCTACAATAGCATGTTTAAAGAACATTATAATTTAAGTGATTTAATTAAAATGCAAAACAAGGCAAGTTTAAAGATAACTTTGGTACATCAACAAGACTACAGTATGGAGGTCAGAAATTGATACCTTTTTTCCTACCAAAAATTGAAGTGTTACTATTGTATACTTTAAACAATAGCTTTTAAACATTGTAGGCAATACCTAAAAAACACAACCTGTTTGCAATCCATAGAAGGACTTACTTTGACTGCTGACAGTTCTTGAGTGCATTAATACACTTGCCCAGAGTCAGGAGAGAGCTATTTATATTTCCACTCTCCTTCAATCTGTCACCCTCATTGCGGGTCTTGGTAAATCTCTCAGAACCAGCAAGATCACACAATGACAATCTGAAAGCAGACAAGGAAAAATCATTGCATTTACCTTAAAGATGCACAAATTATCCACTTTTAAAAATTATCACTTTTCCTCATCCTTCTCAAGTTTACTTCCCTAATCAAATTTCCCACCATTTTCTGTTAAATATTTGCCCAACATGCTTCCTATTCCACCCCACCCATCCTCTTCCTTCTGGGGACTTGCATGAGGTTCAGGAGTAAAGAAGTCTGGCAGAACCTTGTGCTGAGCAGAGGGGACAAGACAGAACAGCACTGACATCTGATGGCTTGAGAGACAGGGCTAAGAACTGTATGAGGGTGGAAATGGGGAGCCATCATACATGCATGGCACACATGCCAGTGAGCACTGGGGGAAGTACCAACACATCAGTGTGGAAGGCAAGGGACAACTGAATCACACAAGACAGACTGCTCTGAACTTACTCATTGACTCGGGTCACCCTTGGGGTTCCTGAATCTTCAATTTTTAGTATTTTAACTGTGAAGATGCTGTGACTAAAAGGAGAAATTGAAATCAGCAGAGAAGTGACTAAGTAGATCAATACTTTCAAAATAGTTTTAGCCTCCACAGTATCTGTTCAAAATGTTGTTTGATCTGTCAATATACCTAAGTATACACAATCAGATACAAACTTTTAAAGAGTTGTTTATGTAGCTTGTATTTTGCTTCTTCCTCAGCTACTCAGATGGAAAACAGTTAAAGATTTTGTGGAGTATTTGATAAAATACTGTGAGCCTCAGTACATGTTCACCCTACTGAAGGATTGAATTCCTTTGGCTTAAACCACTGTGTCACACACTGAAACCTAGAAATCTAGACCTTGTTAAAGCCTCTCCTCTTCCTAAAAACCATATGCCATGTTTTAGTTTCTCTTTCCTCCCTCCCACCCACCCTACTATGCCCAATGCTATTGAAAATGTTTCTTACCTTCGGCTGGAGGAATTATTCAGTTTTGTACTTGCAATACTCTGATGTTTCAATCCCAGTTTTAGAAGTCTAAAAGCTTCTTTAGAGTCACAAATCTGAACCCACTGCAGATCTTCAGGAAGAACAATTAGGATATTTTTTTTTAGATAACATTACCAAAATAAGTATTATGGGGATAATGTCTGCACAACAAGGACACTACATTTATTTGAGGCATAGAAACATTTTACTACACCTGCTTCAGACAGAAGTTATGTGATGACAAATCAGATCAAAATGCCTCCTCTCATAGGAAAGGAAGGGCAAGTACATCAGAACATTTCGTCATTCCATTAGCACATTAAATATGTTCCATTCAAATTAAGTGAGCAACCTTAGCCTGAGCACAGACAAGTCAAAAAAGTAAGTAATATGAGTAGAAAGCCCTATAGTTATATTCAGCAAGGCAAGACTCTACCTGGTAAATCCCAAAATGAAGAACAGCTTCTTCAATTTATACCACAGTTGAGGGGAGGAAAGGGAGGAAGGGGAAGTCATATGGATATCTTTCTGGGCCATCAATTTAACTGAAAAAAATCAAAAGACTTTTGCCTGCAGTATGATGACCATATGTCTGAAGGCTGCTTCTCCACAGAGAACCCTGAAAACCTCTCAGAAACAAAAACCTAAACAACTGTTGAGCCAATTATAAATACAGTTAAGAACTACTGGCCTTTTTTAAGAAAATGGAAAAAAGCAACCCACTAAAAATTTGTCAATTGTTTTCAATTTTTCTCCTATTTCAAAGAAATATCAAGGCAGTGGAGTGCAGAGGCTTTTAACATTTCCAGTCAAGACTAAAGATAAAACAGTATTAAAGGTAGAGCTATTTCTATGTATGTAGATTGTAATAATTTTGTTATTGAGTTTTCTAACCTAAACATCATTACAGGTAGACTAATTTTTCAAATTACATTTGGCAATTTGCAATATATTCCATTCACCTTTTACAAAAGAACATCCCTTGATGTCTTGAGCAAGGCGGAGTGTTTTTCTTTTCTTCTCATTTGATATAGGAATCAGTAGATCATAAAAACATTCATTGTAAATCTCAACAAATGAAACCCAAACAGAAAACTTGATGTAATTTCTTGCAGTTGTGATAGATTGTTCCAAGTCGTTTGAGATATCTTCCAAATATGGCAAATACAAAATATTACAAAACAATATAAACCTAGTAAAACACTTATCAAAAAATTAATAAATAAAATGGATACAACAAGCCATCGAAAAAACACACAAAATCAAAAATCCATTTAAAAATCCATTGAAGTTTTCACCCCCTTTCTTAAATATCTGGAAGTCATAGGCTTAAATATCTGGAAGTCATATCTCATATTTGCAAGAGACACCTACTGTACTGTTTGCTTTTCCACTTTTAAATTCTATCAACTCCAGCTTGGATAGAATTAGTCAAATCTTTTCAACATCTTTAGAAGACAAAACTAAACTGACAAGGCACTTCATTTTGACTTTTTAAAGTAAATCTAGTATTTAGGTAGTTTTTTAAATGCTAGAATTGAGTTTATATAATTACATAGAGGTACTCTAAAAGCCTGTCAGGATACCACTAGGACTCAAAGCATAAGTGGTACTATTTTGCTATAACTTCAGCTCATTTAATACCTATTCAGATATTCTTCTAACCTTTTTAATCACATTTTCTGCCCAGATTATTTCTAATTCACAGGCGTATAAAACTGACAAGAAGTAAATTTATTAACACAGGCCACAAGTCAGTTATTGACCTTAAAAAGGCTTATTTGCCAGCTTTAACTGCAAAACTTTTACGTAAGACATACCCTGAGAATCCATAGGTGCTTTGTTGCTAGTGTTAATCTGATAGTCCACCTGCAAAAGAAAACAAACTTTAAAATATATTGTTGACAGTACAAGTTACTTCTAACAGCTCTGTTGTATTAGTAGATGGGAATACAGCATGGTTGCAATATGCCAGTGGAGAGATCCTGGTTACACACCAGGTGTGGTTCAGTGCACCTGCACACTGCTATTGACAGAGCTGTTCTTTCCTCACACTCGCCCCTGCCACTTACATCAGTACATGGCATTTCAGCTGCTGACTTGGAAACAGCCACAGAACACCAGAGGGGTAGGAACGCCTCACGTAAACAGGGTGACTCAAGAGGATGATTTCAGGACTCCAGTTGCAGTTTAGGCATTAGTCTTAACCTGGTAAATCCAGGGAACTCCGAATTCTTTTATTATTTGTATTTCGCTAATATTTGATTTCATTGTTTTCCAGCTTAGTTGGAGAACCCTTAAAAATATAGGTAAATGTAGAACACTCATTCATTTAAAAATGAGCAAAAGGGAATGAAGTCCAGGTTTTAGTAAGAAAGACAAATTTCTTCTGGTATTAAAAATAATAATAAACCAAATAACTATAGCTAGAGCTTAGGAGCTTCATACATACACTCCCTTCTCAACTCAAGTCTTAGTTTTGGATAGTTATGTTTTTCCAGACACAGAACTGCAAGTGGAAGTGCCTGAAGAAATTAAATCCATCTACTGAAATAAGCATGCTTAACATGAAATAAAAACATGCCTAACATGAAATAAAAACCAGTTACGGTTTGGTTCGGGTTCTTTTAGTGTTCTGTCAAGGGTATATTTCATACTAATTTTTTCAAATAAAAACTTCAGCTACTGCATTTTAGACAGATAAAACATCCACACAAACCTCTGTTGCAGTAGATGCAAACTTTGCCAGTAAATTTGTAGGTTTAAGTGTTGTTTTATAAACAGTTTCAGAAACTAGAAGGTGCATTCAAATATACATGAAAGGTTTTTCTGAAGTCCCTTCTGAAGGCTGACAGAACTAGATTTAACTTACTCCTGTGCCTCTGAAGTTACAGAATTTTGCTGCCACCTACCTTCCACACTGGAGCCCAGTTAACCAATGGATAAAAACCAAGGCAACAGATACATACATGCTTTGTTCCTTTCAACACTAGCTTTCACAACCTAGCATACCACAGGGAAATGCTGAATTCGTTTTTGTAAAAAAAAAAAAAAAGAAGGAAAAAAATTACCTTTCTACTTCCAAATCCTCATATATGCTCAGTTTTATTTTAATTATTCCACTCATTTCAGAATTAGAAGACACTGAGAAAAAGGTATGGTTATACAAAATACCAATTCCCCACAACTGTAATTGGACTAAACAACTGTAGAATTTCAGTCAGCTCCTAAAAGTGGAGGGTATTTCTGGGCTGCTCAACAGTGAACTGCAAGAAAAAAAGCTCAGCAGAAACCCATCTTCAATTCAAACTTGTAAGTCCACTAGCTTTATACTGTGCTACTTCAAATATATTTTTGCTTTCTTTAAGGATATTTGTCCAACTGAAAGGGCAACAAAACTATTAATTTCTTTCAAGTATCCCAAAAGACAGTATGCTGTTTAAAGAACCCGACCTGCTAGCATTCTCACAGATAAAGAAGGGACTGTTTCCATTCAGTTCTTATTAAGCACTAGTAATCACACTAATCAAGCCCAAGCTAGAGAGAAAAAA
>VXBR01012233.1:1634509-1748397 GCA_013400215.1 Cisticola juncidis | reverse complement strand
CCCCCCTCCCCACAAGCAAATGTGGTGAGTAAAATGGATTTTAGCGTTTAACCACCTCATTTTATCCACGTAATGACAAGGCTCGTAATATGTAATCTACAGATTACTGCCATTCGAGGGTGACCACAAGTGGCATTAAAAAAAAAAAAAAATTAAAAAAAAAAATCAGCATTTCTGCAAATGACAAAACGGCTAAACCCAGCCTTTGGTTTAAGTGTTGAAGCTGGGGAGTTGCTGCTGCAGGATTTTATCGGTCGTAGGGAGCAATTTAGCCGTGGCTTAGGTACAGCCCTGAGGTGTCTCGGCGGATTAAAGAAAACTTTGCTGGAGACAAGCAAATATCTGAGTGTCAAAGGGCTGAAAGATGGGAATAGGGCAGGGCTCTGCCCTGCGTTAAAATACGTTCTTTGGGGATGCTCGGGATTATTACTATTATTATTTTGCCTCGAATCCGTGATGTTCGGCCCGTGTTCACGTGCTACCTTCTCTCCTCGCATTTTTCTTTAGCAGAAAATAGGATGCGACTGCGGAGAACTAAGTCAAAGCAGCGAGAGAAAGTTTGAACCGCACTTTAAATGATGCTGATTGCTGGGAGGGAGGAAAGGCATCTCAAGCTAGGAACCGAAGAGTAAAACTGATGTGAAAACAGCTTTTCACTTCTCCTCCGAGTGCTAATTTTGCTACTGTAAACAAACACTGAAGTTAGAAACAGCTGCAAATAGCCTGCCGGGCACCCAGGGTTCAGGGACCGGAGGGGGTTGACTTTTGTTCATCTCTCGGGCTGAATTTCCCCCCAGCTTTGCTTTTTAATTTATTTTTATTTTTTTTTAGTTTTTTTACCCCGAAATCAGGGGCTGATGCTGCTTTCAGTTGTGGAGAAGGGACAAAAAGCAGAGGCGTACTAGGAGCATTTCGTGTGAGCCTGTGGAGTGCAGGCAGCTCGGCTGGATCACCAGTGCAACAGGAAACCTCGGGACAGACCCAGCCTAATTAACAGTTTTCCATAGCTGAAGCGATTTTTAAGAATCCCAGTGGATTAGCCCAATATGTTCAGGTGTGAGGCTACGAGGGCCTATAACTCCTTTCACTATAATCTTATAACCTCCTTACCTAATTCCTTAGATTGCAGATAGGAAGAGTCTGACCCTGGAGGTCGTAAAGAGCTGGGTTTCATTAACCCTTCCCTCCCCGGCGCCGCTCCAAGGTTAACTGCGCCGGGCTGTGTGCTCGGGGGAGCGAAGGAGGGCGGCCGGGAGAAAGGGATTTGCGAGAAGGGTCGATCCGACGGGAGGGCAAAGCTTAAAATGATTTCTGCTCCCTTCATTCCCTCCCTTCAGCCAAAGGAAATATGGAAATAGGGAACTTTTCTCTTGCCCGTGCATCCGGAGGTGCATAAATGTACGGATGTTTGTGAGGCAATTCATCCCCTTTACACCATTTCATTATTGTTTATTATTTTTTAAATTATTTTTTTTTAATAATGGAGGAAATGAAACATACTAGAACCATCAGCAAAAAGCAAAGCCATCTCCATCTTCAGGATCAGCACCAATCTCTTGAGCTTCTTGTCCACAGTAGAGCTGTAATCTTTAAAGGAAAAAAAAAATCTAGAAAAGCTTCTCAGACTGTATTTGCCTGGGAACACACCTGGTTTATATTTTAATAGGTAGTTACATTGTATTGATTCAGGGTACATCATTGATGTTGAAAGTTAATAACTCTCAAATTATATCTATCTGCCTACATACATAATTGCATACACAGTATAACACTGGAGGAATTTGCATTTTGCAGCACATTCTTTGTTCTTAAATCTTTTAACACACTGAGTTGTTCCTTTGAAGAAAATGTTATTGAACCACATGTTTAAGGAAAAGATGCTTCTAAACTATATGTTTAAGCAATGAAATTGTTGAGTGAAATACAGATTTCTTTGTATCTCACACAAACCTTGCCACACGCCAATCTTAACCTACACATCGAACTGCCTTTTTTTCTTTTTTCTTTTTTTTTCTTTTTTTTTCCCCTCCCAGTTAGAAGTCAGAAATATGTGAACTGCTGAGAGAGGTGGGTACTTTTTGGTAAGTATGTTTAGATATGATCTTCAGATACATTTATTGTACTTTCAAATTCTTGGGATACTAATTGAGCTGGCAAACAATATCCCAGCTGAATGTCTCAGCTTCTTCCCCATTTAACAGGCTTTAATGTAGAAGTATATTGTAGCCATCCTTCTACTAAACAATGTAGCTGAGGAGTCAGCAAAAAAAATGAAAAAAACATGTTAAAACCAAATTATAATTGCTGCCTTATATCTGACTCTTCTTCCTTTCTGCAGTCCTAATGAACTCTTTAAAGTTTTATTTATTTATTTTTTTATTTCTGAGTGACAGATCAAAAATAATTAGCAGAATCAGAAGCAGCCGGGAAGCTTGAAATAATGTGTCTAAATATTTCATATTGCTACTTATAATACCAGCCCTTCAGCTGTAAAAAGGAACCATTCCCTATTTATTCTGTGCTGGTTTATAAATACAGAAGGATAGATTCTTTTTTTTTTTCCCAGGGCCTGCCTCAGCGATGCCATAAATAGAGATTGAGCTATCAGGAGGAAAAAAAAGAAAAAAAGAGAAAGAATAAAATAAAAACAAAACTCTGGGCAGGAATAGAGACAGACAAATAAATGTATAACTGCATCTGAACAATGTTACGTAGCACATTAGGAGTTGGTAAAAAGAAATTAAATCTATCGCATATTTATAACCTCATAATTAAAATACATTCTTATCTCTCTCCTCTGAAAGGTTGCAGCTTTCTTGGAAGTATTTTGAGTGCATATTTTAAACTCCATGTCTCGAATTGAATTAAGATGAGCTGTTTTGCCCAAGAGTAAACCCCTTGTTTACAATTTAATATTTAACTTTCAGCTGCCTAGCCACTGTCATATCATTTTCTTTAGATTTCACCTCCTTATGTTTGCAGCCTTTATTTAAAATGATGTTGGCTTATATCAAATCCTAATTTCTTATCATAAGAAATGAGTCACTATAATCCAAAACAGTCCCCCTGGTCTGATCGAGTTAAATTGGATGAGAATCTTTCACATCCAGAGAGTTAAACTGAAAACTTTAAAGCAAAGAGATATCAGCAAACAGTGAAAAATGGTACATCTGCTCTCTCTTGACAAGCTTGCATTATATCACATGTAAGGAAGCCCAAATTTTTGAATCTAAGGCCAGTTTTAGTTTTTAATAGGAAATAATTACATGGAACTTTATTTCCAGAGAGAATGTCCCTTCCAGCTACAGTGTTTTGCTTTGATCTAAGTATTAACTGGTAATAAAATAACCATATTTTGGATCCTAAGCACATTGATGCTTAGAGGAATGTTATGCTTTCAATCAAATTTTAACTTTAGATTATCCGAAGGTATTCATCCTTCTTTTGTCAGAAACCAATTTGCTCCCTTACTCCTACAGCTACTCACATGTGTTTTGGTACACTTTGTTATTTTATGGTGGAATTTGCAGTGTCGAGGTGGAAAAGTTTTAGGTGGAATGAGATCATGTTCCAGCCTGGAGATTTGGGCTGTTTCTCATCCAGGTCCCCACTCCAGCCCTTCTTTACACTTGTTGTGCACCACCACCATCGCCCACCTCCGAGGGCAGCCGCTGCCTCAGGATTGTGTTTGAAACATTCAGATTTTTAAAAAATTTATTTATTTTTCTTTCTTTTTAACCTGGAGAATCAATCATTTGGACCCATCCTGAACAATTAACCTCCCCTTTATATTACAGCCCCAAGTGCAGTGCTTCATAAAGACATGAAAAGGACATCCCAGTCAGCAGGACCCGAGCCCAGGCTTGTCACAGAGTATAAAAGGAGAGAGAAGGGGAGTTTTTATCTCTTTGCCCCGCCAGTTCTTAATAGTTCTAAGTTTCAGTGTGACAATAAAACAGTTTTGATAACATAGCTCATGGGTTTCTCTGCCACATAAAGTTTTCTTAATAATAAAAAAGAAGAAACTTTATCCCTGCTAAATTAAAATAGGGCAGATGTTGGATATGGTTCATATTAGCCAGCCTTTCACCCCTTTGCCCCTGGCACTAAAGTTCTGACTTTTTCTTTCTACTATGTCTGTTTCTAACTGAAAGGTATTATTCCTGCCCTGGCTCTCTTCTTCTATTTATTTTTTCAGTGTCTAAAATTAAACCTATTCATTTAGTAATATACATTCTATTTCACATTGCTAAACCTGGCCGGAGAGGGGAAATGTTTTCTAAAAAAGTGATGCACCACTGACCTTAAAAGAAAACATGAAGCAGGGAAAGCTGTTCTTAAAAGGTTTATTTCTAGAGAATTTTGTAGCTCTGTTGACATTATAGGGATAATGGCTGTATTGCAATGGGCTTTCAAGGCCCAAGAGGTTTATGTTTTCTTCTGACCATAAGTCTAATAAAATTTTAAAGGTGCACAAACTCTCATCACTTTAGATATTTAAAACTAGTTTGAAAAACCTCTTGGGAAACATACATTATGGTGGATAGCCCCACTGAGAAAGTAGGGGATAGACAAAAAAAAAATGCCCTGAGTCCAAACCCAAATAAACCCCCCAGTTTTTTTCATGCTAGCTCTATGAAAATCCTGGCTATTAAACTCCCAAGGATAGTACAGCTCTTTCCTCCAGGGCTGTGCAGATAGAATTTATTGTCCATTTGGAATGATCAAGTTTAGGCTAATAAAAGGCTCTCTGTAAGCAGAAATGCCCAAGTTGATGTTTGGCAGAGTTTTCAATGGTGGAGTTTATACAGGACGGGGTCTCTGCACTATTTGAAATAACTCCCATCCCAGCAGCTGAGGATGATCTGACACACAAGTAAACGTTAGCAGGCAGGGACTGAAGGTTAATCAGCCCTGCTTTCTGAGCTGGGTGCTTGAAAGCAGCAAAAAGTGAAAGCTGCTTTCTCTAGCCCTTCCTTATGCTAAGGTACTGCTAACTTTTATGAATTTTTTCCCTCCCTTCCTCTTTTACTATCTGTCTTTGTGCCTGAGGGCCAGTGAAAGAACACTGCAGATTCTAGATTGCTTTCAGAGTTTCCCTTTGCTGATGATGGATTACCATGTCAATTTAAACGGCATAGGATTAATTTGTTTCAATGATTTCTCTTTAGGCTGAATGCCAGTCTTTTTTTCTATCTCTCTCCTTGCTCTTCAGAAAAAATAATAACAATAATAATAATAATAAAAAATCCTTAAACCCCCCAAACACTTTTGAGATCCCATGTTAAAAAGACAATAATAGAAATAGACAAGTTAGGTGTAATGTTGCAACACACTTGTAGGTTTGAGTGTTTTTATCTCGTTCTAAGGGGCTGCAGCATACAGTCAGTCACATTAAAATGAAATTGGATCCAACGTTTATTCAATAAATACTTGTCTTGTAGGTAATCCAGAACAGAGTGCTTTTGACACATAAGGACTTAATTTGTCTTGGATAACAAGTTATTAATATGGCACATTTAAACTTGCCACCTACAATAAGGTCATTTAGATCTATAATACGACTCACGAGAGAACTTCATAAAGCCAGAAACAAAGTTTGAAGCCGCCTCTGAGGCGCGGAGCAGACGCACGGCTCACGGTTTGCTCTTTTCAGAAGAAAGTTCAGAGCAAGTAGGAGCCACCCAAACCCAAATGGTGTGCATCTGCTCCTCTTTGAAAGGCAAACGTAAATGGAGCAAGGAGGGGAGGGGGAAAAAAGAAAAAAAAAAAAGGAACCCAAACACACATTTTTGAATGAGTAAGCTTTAAAGCTGTGCTGCGTCTGCTCGCAAACTCATCGCAGCTTTGAAAGTGAAAAAACAACATTTGGTTCAGGGTGGAAATTCGCCTGCATTTGCACCCTACCTCTTCCATGTGCTTTGCAATTTACCCGCTTTTAATAATAAGTGAGGAAGTTGGAACATAATCCACCCATAAATGTTACTGCTGTAATTTGACTGCCCTGTGTTTGTTCATGCATTAGTTGTACGTGTAAAGCGAAGTGGGGATGGATGGTGGGGATCCCTGTGCAGCACGAACAGACAGAGGTGTTTGGGATTTCAACACCCAAACATCCTGCAATTGTTTCCAGTTTTGGGGTCTGAGGTTTCAGACCTGTCCCAACCCAGTGATGCCTGCAAGAGGAGGGGAATATTGTGGGAATGCTGCTCAGGATGTGTTTGGTGACTGGCAATTCGGTCTCCACACTGTGTCCCTGAGCTTTGTTATTCTGCTTTTCTGTACTGAGCTCTTGGTTGCTCTTGCCCTGGCAGATTCTGTCTCTTTAAGTAACTAAATCTCATTTTTAAGCTATTCCTGGGAAAAGGATGTTACACATGAGTAGAAAAATGCAGGCAAGAAAGGCTAATTGAATGAAAAGAGAGAATTAGGTTAAAAATAGAGTACAATCTAGTATCACATTTTCACTAGTGTAACCTGAAATGAAGGTGTCTCCAAGTCCCCAGTGATGCCAGAGTGTTTAGATGTTGGGCACAGATGGAGACACCTATTGAAATGTGTCTGAAGAAGATTAATAGGACTTGTCAGTGTTGGGAAAGCACTGCTTTGCTGTAAATTTCTACTAGCACAAGATGAATTACCGATGAATGCTCAGTTATCAACCCCATCACTATCATTGGACACTAAATCAAATTGAGCAGTTATCTACAATCAGAAAATTTCTTTTAAAAGTAGGCATGCACCTTTAGGCTTAAACTCTTTAATAAGACAATATCCTTGATGGTATGTGTGTGTTCACAAAGGGATATGAATTAAAGTTTCTATACAAAAAGCTTCTGTTTGGAAATGAACTCTAAGTTCAGTGTGAAATCAGCATTGTCAAACAATAGAAGATACTCAGAAAATGCTGGTTATATAATACAGAGTTCTGATGGGGGCCTGATCCAAAATGGATTTTCATGCGTGTCATTAGATTTTGGATCCATCTCTATTTATGAGAGGCTTTTTTCAATCTCTGCTCTCCCCTTATTTATGGTGATGATAACCCCCCCTTCTCTCTACCTTAAGGCCTGGGCATCCAAATCATACATTAATGCAAAATAGCCATCATGACTCGGAATATATGTATAATAATAATAATACCACCCCCCAACATATTTAGGAAATTACAGCTTAATATAATGAACTATGTGATGAAAGAGTCAATTAATAATATTTTAACTGAGAATATTTCTTTCTCTCCTTTATGAAAGGGGAAACTGTCACAAGCAAAACTACCACAAGCACTTACCAGCCCACTCCTGAAGAATACTACCTGCATTTGCCATCTGATGCTGCTGATGACAATGATATTAAATAAGCATTACATATTTTTACTTTCTAGGATTTCTTTCCCTCTCACCCAGGCACTGCTTACTTTATCCAAGGAGATTTATCATAGTGTGTTTTCCAAAGTCAATTTTTCCCTTTTATTAGAGACAAGGGGAGTAATTTGTGTTTAGGGAGGGAGGCAGGTACAGAGCCTTTATCTGATCTGCGTCCCCAGCCACCACCACCTCCTTAACTGACGGCAGATCCCCACTCTGGAGGGGCTGGCCCTATCTGGGTTACTTCTTGGCCAAGGAATGTATCCTTCCCTTCATCTCCACACATCTCACCTGTATGCACGCTGCTTTTTGAGAAGGGAACAATGCGCTGTTCACCACTGCGCAGTTTCAAATCCTTTGTGCGTTTCTCTTCTCCAGCCAAAGCTTATTATTTACCACCCTAAATATTCACCAGGGTAAGGGATAGCAGGAGTGATTTTCTTCATTTTTACACCCCAATTTTCACGCAGCAAATGCCCTGCATTAAGACCAGATTCCAGTCAGATGGAAGTTATTAACTTTGAGCAGAACGGGGCCACAGCCAGCCACAGCCTGTGCCCTTCGAGCACAGTCGCTTTGCAGCATCCCCATGTTTATTTTTTTTCTTTGGAGGGCATGATTCTTTAAACATATTTGTTTTACACAGAGCAGCAGTTGAATCCTAACTTTTTTTCCCCCCTCCACAAACACGTAAAGAGAATATTAATAGGTAATATTAACAGAGGTGAGTGCAGCATGAAGCTAGTTAGATTGTAGTAGCTGAGAAATATGAACTAGTGAACATAATCCATAAACTCCATTTGGTTACTATAATACTCCAATCTGTATTTATTACAACCCCACTCTGATGCTTATACAACTGCAATTGCGAGATTTATACACTCTAATGGTTTCACAATAAGAAAAACCTGTGTCTTTATCTTTCTTTTCCTGTCCAAAATAACCCCTTCCACATCTACTTCAGGCTTCTCCGGACCTTGTCTGGGTTTAATCACGGGCTTTGGGACAAAATGTGCATTATTAAGAAGTATAAATATTTTCAGAAGCAATCAAAGGGTTGAAAGATTGATTCGGCATGTAGATTGGATTTAATTCGAAGCAGCTTTGTTCTAATGAGGACTACTGGGATACAAAGACAGCAGCCGCTTATGGCCACCAGTTGGGAACTTCGACTTGCTGCAGCAACCTGTCAAGAATTCCAAGAAACTGCCAGGTATTGAGCAGAGAAGTGCTGGGGAGGACGGTGCTCTATTGTTTGCAGCTCCTTCCAAGGCTGGGTTAAGGTTTCATAAGTCCCTGTTTTACCAAAATGACAATTCAGCCTCTTGCTGCCCACAGGGCTAAATCCTGCAGTCACTCACTCAGGGAAAACCCCCATGGACTTTGTGGGTGGCTTTGCCTTGAGGGAAAGGTGGCAAAGCTTGGCTGAGCCTCAACTCCAGCGGGTTTGGGAGCTGTGTAGCAATTTGTCCTGCTCCCAGACCTGGTTGCTTTCGCAGTGACTTGTTCCTTTCAGTTTTGCTACCTGCACTTCTACGTGTGATGGGACCCTTTTGAGTAGGGAGGTGTTTGTCCCTCCCTATGAGGGAGAGTCACAGCTCTGTGAGGGCTTGGGAGCTCCTGTCCTTGTTGGGTGACCCAGCAGAGCTGCTGGACCTGTCCTGCTTCCCACCTGCACCATCCAACAAAACACTCTTGGGATGATGCTGAACACAAGGGGACCCTTGGCTGCTTTCCCCTCAGACTTACAAAACCCCAGCAGTGAAATGTCAGCGTGGGCTTTGGGGGAGTGTCACGTCACAGGTACTTGGTTCCCCAAACGCCGAGCGTACAGTCGGAATCACAGGACATACAGGATCAAACACGGACCAGTTTCTCTCTCCCCTTAGCCCCCCCCTTGCCTACTTTTGTCCATAAAAGCAATAGAAAGAGAGAAAGCTTGAATTTTCTGAACTGTTTCACCCATCCACAGCTGGAATTCCAAAGCGAAATGAAAATGCCTTTAAAATCAACCCTACATGGGAGCCTGAGAGAACAAGTTTTCCTTTGTTGTAGGGTATAGTATTATTTGCTGTAGGTTTTTGATATACATTCTAAATTAGGCCTGCAAAGGAATGCTTCATCTTTAATTCATCACTCTCAGCTGAAAGAGATTAGCAATGTCTAGCACGCACCCTTCGTATGGTGCTGACCTCATCAAGTATGGCCTGAAATTAATTAGCCTCATTCATTCCAAATGGAAAAGGATAATGGAGCTGCATTTTAGAGATGACCATCACAAATTGTATGCAGCATATTTAAAATCTTTCCCCCCTCGCTCCCCTCCCCATTAAAAAAAAAAAAAACCTGTGTAGATTAAAATTCTTTCCAGAACTTGCAATATGTCAGAGTTATCGAGGCAGTAGGAGCAGAAACCATTCCGTTTTTATTTGTGGAACTGGGAGCCACATTTTGTATGTGTGGCTGTAAAAGCAGCAAGCCTGTCTTAATGGCAGAACACCTGGAATTAATTTGATATTTCCAGGTGCTCTGGAAAACTGGGACATCAAGCACTTGATGTTTAAACATTCTTCCACTGGCTTGCTTAAATCAATATGAAAGTGGTGTCCCTTTGTCATTCATACATGCAAAGTGCTAGCACAAACTCCAGCTTGGCTTCAGAGTCCTACATCACTCATAATCTAATTAGAAATCAGAGCAGAGCTGAAGCAGCATTCTTTGTGGATTCTTGGGCAGCAAATAGGGATACTTGTCTTTTGTTTCCCTCCTCGATTGCATCGTTCACAAGCTTTCACACCACATCTCTAAAGGTGGTTAGGTGCCTCAAGATGTTGACAGGCATGAAGGACAAGATTATTTAGGTGCCTAACCCGGGTGATTTCAAATGGAATTAAGCNAATTGCCTGCAGGGTGCCCTTGCTGGAGCCTGTTAATTCCTCCTGAGGTCAGTGGGTACCGGGTGCTGGGCAGAGCAGCCTCTCTGAGCCGGGCACGGCGCTCGCCTCTGCTCCGGCTGCTTCCCAAGAGGCAGGGACAGTAAAGAGGAATTTGGGATTTCCCACAGGAATCTGGAAGATGCCCATGTCTAAGACAATGGTGAGGATTGGGCCAAAGTCCAGATCCAGCCTTGATTCCTTCATCCAAGTTACCCTGTGCTGACCCATGACTGCTGATGGAGTGCAGAGATGTGGACCTGCCCCTCTCCTCACTGCCCTGCATCAGATCACCAGGAGGACCTGAGAGTGCTGTGAGTAAGAGATACATTTTTTTTTTTTTTGTCACACCAAACAATTCATTGCAAAACTTCGGATTTTGAAATGAGAAGGTCAGAATGGCTCATATCTCAATGCTGGGGCCTGGGGAACATTCCTGCAATTATACACAGGGCTGGAAACATAGGGAAAACATTTTGTGATATGTACTATAATCACCTCATACCCAGAAAAATGGAGAATTAATTATTTCTCTTTTAACACAAACAAACATTCATCTTCCAAAGGCTCCATTCATTAAGAACTGCCATTGAATCCAAGATTAAACCTATTGTTATTAATCCTAAATGAATTCAAGTTTGTCTATCATGAACAAAGCTGCTTGCCATCTGATAATCCAAATTTGCTCAAGAAAAAAGAATGAGCAAATGTTAGAAGCAGCAGGTGAAATCATACCACAGTTATTAAGCCTTCTTTCAGGGGAAGAACAGGATAGATTAAATTGTTATGTTAGGTCATGTTGTGAGTCCACGTCAATTTTGTCTGAGATCTTATCTTAGCTCAGAACTGTTTCCTTCTAAATGAAACTAAACGTTGAAGACATGAGAAGCATATTGACCAAAAGATTCAAAACTCTGGATTCAGCAGACTTCTGATCTTTTGTCCACAGAGTATCAAGCTGTAAAGCTGTGGAATATGAAATAGTCATGATTATCTTCAACTTGCCCATTTGTCATGCTGGGACTCTGGCACAGATTTTCCTTGCTGGTTTTTTTTTTCAGAATCAGGCATTGAGTTTACCTGATAGCTGATATCATCTGCCACTGACCTTACAGACAGTGGTCCTATCCTAATATTAAGTCTCATGCACCAAGTGTGGGCTGGAATTCTGCCTCTGGTTCTCTTAAGCTCTCTTTTGCAAACACCATTGTCCAATAAAGCAGCAAACAAAAACCTTACAATCAAAACAACTGAATTATGCTGGTCCTTCGATCAGCTGTTATCAGGCACAAGCTTTTTTGAGATTCAGAAATGCAGTGTAATTCATCTGGGATAAGAAATCAAATTTAAAAATGAGCTGAACAGACATTTTTAGGAATAAGTAAATTTCTAAATAAACCAGCTTTTTAATTCCACCTTTTTTATATTAGAACAAATCAATACTGTCTGCACTTCGAGATGAGTTTCAACTGTCATAATTAAATATCATCCTGTTTCTTGCAGCACAGCCAAACAAGGACTTTAACTCCTGACACAAGAGTTTCCTCAAGTAGGGACAACTTACTAACTTATTACAGCAATGATTTAAGATCCACATCATATTTTAGGAAATAAATCTCTACCAAAACACACAGCACAATTCATCCCTGGAGTCAGAGCACTGAAGAGAAGGAGTAATAGAAGAAATAATATATTTTAAATGCTTTTTAAATACAAACATAATAATGAGACATTAAATAATGTGATCTACCCAGCTGGACTCCTAATTCTCTACATGCAAACCCCATGTTCATTCATCACTTCATTCTCTTCAGCTGTAATGTTGGGTTTTGGTAGACACTAACCCGGGCCCTGAGTTGGAATGGGAAGGAGACCAAGGACAGTGCAAGGCTGTGTAATAGCTTAGACAAGTAGGATGTCATTGCCAACCTGAATTTGTTGATGACACCAGGCATTAAGCAAATAAATCGTGAGCCACTGAGGCACGAGTTTGGTGACTTTAAGTAATGACATCCAGGAGGTGACACTGTGGATTTAAACCAGCAAGTGCCTCTGGACTAATAATGGCCACTTAGCCCTGACCACAAAATGATGAGTCAAAATGGAGATTCACCTCTCCCCTGAAGAGAAAGATTTTGGTTTTCCTTATTCTAGTCTCATTTCAAATGTTCAAGGAGATGGGTTTGATCTTTGAGGATGGGGAAGGATTTTTGTCTCTGAAGAATCACTCATGGAGTCGCTTGGTCAATTCCTGTTTGCACCCAGCAAAGACCATGGAGATGTTCAATGGTACAAAAAGGTATCAGCTCCCAGTCTGGGGTTGGGTGTGAGGCTGGGCCTTTTTGTGGGCTGAGGTTTATTTCCATTTGTACCAGATATTGGTGATCTATAGTGATTTCACCTAAATCCCTGGACTTTGCAGGGATTGTGACTTCATGTGCTGAAGTGAAAACAGAAAGTGTGACCAGGAGCCATCGTAGTTCTTTGTCCCAGCTAAACTATTTAGCTCCACTTCTGCAATGTTTTCTTGCCATACATCCTAATTCTACCATCCTTTTCCCCTAATAGCAACATAAATGAGTACTCTACAGGTGTAATTATGGTAATAGTTCTTTTACTGCAAATACTGGAAGCTTGTAACCTGTAATTCACTTTTTCTGATAGTCTCCTATTCTAACACTAGACATGTTATTTTAAAATGTCTAGGACCTGAAAGCTAAATTTATAGTGATAGATAATAGTAATGGAAACCAAGCATCCTGCTTAGTTCAGACTTTAGAGATGTGCTGTATCTCTTGGCCAATTGTTGCCTTGTTCACCTAGAAATATCATACCCACCACTACCACAGTGATTCAAATATCAGAGTTAAACAGAAGGAAGCAAAATACATCTCAATTTGTTTATTTTAAGGTACAAATCTATGAAAACTCAAGACATACTAACATGCAATATCTTTTAATGAATTATTCCATGGCAAATTCTGGGGCAATTATTGTTTTTCCACAGTGAATCTGCCATTTTTCTGATAACATGAGCTCCCCTTCTCTTTTAGGGATGGACCATCACAAGACTGTGATTGGAAAGTGTGGGGAACAAGCACCCAGGGAGGGACTGATGCAGCTGGTTCCCTGGGCTGTGGGTCAGCTCTTGGACATGGCACAAGCCACCAGAGGCCAGAGAAAAATTGTGGGGACAGTTTCTGTCTTGGCTTTGAGCTGCACAAAGCCCTGAGAACCAAGGCAACACGAGTGCTCCACCAGGGATTTGCTCCTCTCATGGTCTGCACCTGAAGCAGAGCACAAAGTTCCACCCTTTGCATCTGCAGGTAGGAGCTCAATCTAATTTACAGATTTAGTTTTAGTTAGAAACAAGGCAATAATCCTAAAATAAGTCATGCAAATGGTCACCTTCTTCTAGAACTGACATTGTTTCATCATCTCTCCATTTTCTGGACGAAGCAGCCAGTGTAAGGAGGGCATGCTGGCACATACCCCACTTGATAGCTGAAAAGAACAAACTGACAAATATTTTTAATATGCTACAGCCTATCAACATCCCAGTGAATAAAGGGCAAATGAGATTTTCCACTGGTTATTCATAGATCTACATGGAGATGCTGATGAACTGGCATTTAGTCCAGAGACTGGACAGAAATAAATTGCCAGATAAAATACAATATTCCTAGTGAAATCCTTTATGGAATGTGTTCTTGCCCCAGACCCCTGGAACAGGCACAGTGATGCTCCCTGAGACCTGGCAGCCCCTCTAAGTGAGCATATGGTCTGCTCAGCTCTCGCAGTGCTGGTGCACGGTGAGCAAACACGCCGCACTGTCAGAGCAAACAGGGGGCTCTTTAATAGCATGAAACTCTGTGCCTGCTTCAAACTCCATCACTGCTCCAGAAATGGATTTCCCTTCTCTGCTGGAGCGTGCACAGTTTGCAGGAGATGGCAGAAAAAGTGAGAGAGTCTCCTCGGATGGTGTCTGTAGCCATCTCCCATAAAGCTGTAATGCTGTGGAAGGCTCTTGAAGTGCCAGAAGTTGCATTTTCTGGTGATGCTACATCACCTTCTCTGTTCTTTTGAGATGTCCCCTGATGCATTGTAACTTGCTCAGTAATTGAAATAGAAAGAGGGACCTGAAGGTAAAAATCCCAATGTTAATCAAGGCTGGCAAAGGGCAGAACATTAGCTGCAGTAATTGTTTTTCTGAGGGAGTCAACCAAGCCAGGCCTGTCTGCACTACCAAACAGATCTGATCCTGCCTCTGTGCTCCTCACACTGGCTGAACATTGCCCTGAAATCACTGGAGCAGGGATCGGGCCAGGAATGAGCAGCTAAGTTGCAAAGCAAATTAATTCCTGCCAAAAAAGTTCAGCTATGCTCAGAAGTATGTAAAGTGTCTGATTTGAGAAGTGTCAAGTAGCATTTGTGACCAATTATCCAAGATGAAGGGGGCAGAGCTATGTTTACATGTACTAATCTTCAGCCAAAGTTTGAAAACTCTAATTCATGGACACGCATCAAATTTCCTTTCCAGGCTTGGCATTTGCCTGTACGCACGCATGCACATTGCTCGGGGATGACAGAAAAACATGATTACCACTTGCAAATAATACAAATAAAAAAAAAAGAAAAAAAAAAAGCCAGAAGAGCTGCCATGCAGCAGCAGCCTGGTAATTAAACCTATACTGTGATATGCAAAAAGAATCATGGACCACTGTATGAGTAAAATAGCTTTATCAGTTGTGCTGAAATATGACGTGTGGTGTGTCTGTGTTGTTATTTTTCCACAACCTGTGAAGCCTTGGGAAACGATCTACACAAAAGAACAAGAAGTAAAAGCTGCCTCTGCCATCTTCTGTTTAATTAACATAGGTATACCAATTTAATGCAATTAATCAAGATAGCAGGGATTGAACAGTAACTCAGCTGACAACGACAGTGTTAGCATTGCTGTGGCATAAGAAGGGCTGCAAAATGAGAGTGGTGACTGGGAACACTGTGAGGGAGAACAAGCTGGCTGCAGTTTTGGGAGGTTTATGCAGATGTACTGAAATTTAGGGGCAGCTGATTTTTCATGTGGCCAAGTGTTTATCTGCCCCTGCCCTTTCCTTTACCCTCTCAGACCTTCCAGGGTAATCCCCAGAGTGGCAGCAACTTCTAAAGTGATTCCTCTTTCTTCTAACAGATTCCTGATGCTAAAGGTCTGACCTTAAAATGAGCAGTGCATAGGGCAAGAGTGGGTACTGCAGTGAGCTTCTGGCCTTCAACCCTTCCAAATACAGCTATTTTGGTAAGCAGAACAGTATACTCATGAAGGGTGAGGGAACAGAGCCTTCTAGTGCAGGGCCTCTCAGCACATTAACTCTATCAGTGCTGGATTCAGGTCCCTGTGCAAGTTGCCCATGTCTGTTTAAGACCATAAATGCAGATTTAGAGAAGTCTGCAGCATTCTGTAACATCATGGTTATGCTTTTGTGCCCAATGCACATAAAAACTGGGCTGAGTCCTGTGGATTTCCTTGTGGATCTGGGAAGGACTGTAATCACATGCCGCTGAGAGAAGCTCAGACTTGGATTTCTTGTTGGCAGGAGAGGCACAGCCTGGTTTGCTACAATGCAAGTGTCCTCATTAATGTTCCTCAAACCCCGATGTCCTGGGACCGCCATGGTTGGCTTAGAAGATGGCTGTGTTTTCCAGGCTCATTCTCTTGTCTTCAGAATGTTAAATTGGGTGATAATGAGTAGTAACTGTGTCCTTTTTTTATGGTGAAGTTGACACTTGCCTTCTACTAAACAGACACAGAGATGACCCTCCTCATTTCGCACAGGTCACCAAACAGCCCCGGAGTGGTCGGGGTTATTGGCCATTTACCAAACTCTGTTTGACTTGGGTTCATGGGTGAGAGATGAAAGGCTCTATATTGCATTACCAGTCCCTGGGGCCAGCCAGTCTCCCTAAAGAAGCATTTCATTTAGCAAGGCAGCTCCTGGCCCATGGGAATCGGAGACTTGGGAAAAAGAGGACACAGTTTCAATTGCAAACGTTTCCTGAGGGCAGATGTCTTAAAGCCACACAGAAACTCACTGCTTCAGTGTCACAATAGTTGCTCCAGGACACTTAATGACCAGCAGATTTTCCCCTTTAATTAATCTCCCCTTTTTCCCAAGAAAACATCCGTTAGGTCACTTGTGGTGTTTCTGCCTCTGCCCTGCTGTTTTGTCCATCTCCTTGGGGCAGGGCCATTGCAGAAGTTGTGAATTGTTACCTTTTCCAAGAGCTTCAAAATTGAAACAGATGAGGAAAGGAGCCCTGGTATCACACTTAGAGGTGCTGGGCTCTTGGGAGGAAAAATGAGTACTCTTGAAGTGTCCAAATATTTTCCTTACCCTAGAGCAAAGATGTTGACTGATTTTCTTGATTATAGTAGAGTGGTCACTGCTATTGGGGTAGTCCAAGTGCTGTGTTTTTACAGATAATGGATTGATGGCTACAGCAAGAAGAATATCTGGTTCAGACCAAGAATTCAACACAGACTTATACTGAATTTCCTAAGATCTGAAAATCCAGTGTTGTTTCAAATTCATTAACACTGATTAAAGTCCCCTTTCAGTTTCCTCCCTTACTGTTTGTGATGTGAGTCCTGAGACATTCAGAAGTTGCATTTGTCATTTGATAGTTTTACATCATGGTTGCAATAGTGCATCTGCCAAGTCAGCAGGGTTCTTTTTCTGTTTTTGTTTATTTATTTACCACTCCATTTCCAGCAAGTTCTTGTTACCCAGTCCTCACTGACAACAGGGAAAAGGCACAAGTCAGCTCAGAAAATGAACGACTGGAAGGTAAGTGAAAAGAATAGTAAATGCAGGCCATTCATGTAACAGGATCCAATTCATTTTTATGCCAGGGAGATTTTTTTAAATGGGACTTCTCCCAGCGGAGAGCTCACAATGCTCAAGGCCTGTTTCACTATAAAGACAATACATAATTATTCTGGGCTTATTATTATTTTTTATCACTGGTTTTCCAGTTGCAGGGAGTGAGGGCAGAGAGGAGATCAGGACCCAGTTTATTGCTGTGCAGCACACAAGGCTGCAGGACCCTGTGGAGGCAGGAAAATGCACCCAGGCTGAGGGTTCAGGGGACAGGTCTGAGATGGGAGAATCCATCAGCAGCCAAAATGGGAACTCAGCCTCCTGAGGCCTTCAGTCCTGGGCTCCTGCTGCTTGGTGCTTTCAGCATCTTTTCTTTTCACACTTATTTTGAATCATCGAAATGATGAATTGAAAAAATGCCATGTCATTTGAAGCACTCTTTATTGTATTTACAGGAAACAGATTATCTGTTCTCTCAGGATAGTGGAAACTTGAGTATGATGAACTCATCTGGAGAAAATGTGGGTTGGGTGTGACAGAGAAACTTGTGTTTTATACCGCAGTGACATCTTAATTTTTGGTTTTGGTATGACAGACTCAATGATACTGAACTGTCCTGGTTCCTGCTTTCAGGCTGGGGTCATGAGCTGGATTTGGAGGAAGAAGCTTCCATGCAGAGACGTGACTGCCATGTGAATATTGTGCCAGGGTAAGAGAAATTTTGTTCAGTTTGGGGTTTATACAATATGTAAAGTGCATACAAAGTCTGTTACTCATTCCAGCCTAGTTAAACTGCATTTGACTACCACTTTTTCAACCCAGTAAAGTGTACCTGGGTACCACAGCAACACCTGCTCTTTTTATATATGAAGATTATTTTGCCAGGTCATCCCTTTAGGATTTAACATTTAATTCATAAAGGATTCCATAACACATGCTCTGTCTCTACTTCCTGATGATTTGGGTGATTTTTCTGTAGCTAATTTATATTTTAATTAGTTGTAACACTTCTTTACTTTCTAATTTGAACAACTGAAACTTAAAAAAAAACAAAAGCTAAAAAAAACCTCTCAAAGTCTGAATGGATACTCATAATTTCCTCTTCAGTACTTGCATTATCTTAGGTGAAATTTTCATGTTGGCTGCTCTGTTAGTTCTGCTCAGACAGAAGGCAATGGCAGTGGATCATGTGTTATAGGTTTCTTTATAGATTAAACCTAGACTGTCCTAAAGTCCAGTAACTCCTCAACACCAGCAACTCCCACACCCCTCTGTGCTCCTACCATTGCTTTGAACCAATTTATTCATTCATTTGGGCTTTAATTGCTCAGATGCATTCCTTCTTGCTGCAGCACCAGGGGTACAGGAAGGGGTGTTTGAAACCACGCAGTCATTTCCACCCTGGATTTCATGAGGAGTTATTCTTGTCTCAGAGATGACGCATTCAAATATCCCTCTATGGATTCCAGGTGAGTTAGTCACATTTAGATACTTCCAAGTAATACACAGAAAGGTGCTGAGAAAATGGTGAGTCTCTGCCTAGTTACTAAAAAAAAAAAAATCAAAAAAAACCCCTACTTTTTATTTGCTCAGAAAAAGTAGATCTGAGCAAATTACATGCAGTAGCCCTCAAAATATTCTAAAAAGACCTGGGACCAAAGGGCTTTTACTTTAAAAACAGAAGGGATGCTCAGTATTTACTTTACTGACTGACCCATCAGCTGCTCTCTGTCCCTAGAAACAGTTCAGGAAATAACTGGAAGTATCTGAAGACATAAAAAGGATAATTAAGTTTCATTGTGGAAATAAGAGGGTAATCTGTCCAGACAAATCTAGGACCTAGTACTGAAAGCCACAGTATCTGAATATAAAAAATGAGTAATTTTGAAAGAAGATGTCTATCAGGACTGTAAATTCAGAGAGTAAAAAAGTAGCTTTGCTTAATAGACCATCTCTCTCTCCATCTCCCTCTAACTCATTTTCTTATTCTCTTTCTTCCTTTTGTGTTATTGCAAAAAAGTGTGTGCAAAATCTGATACTGAGAATGCTTTAGCTTCATTTCAATCTTCTATTCTCAAAGTGTCTCATTCCACTGGGAAGATTCCCCCCGGGAGATAACCTCAGCCATGACTGCACGAGGCTCGTGGGGTGACTGATTTGCAGAGGAACAACTGCATTTTGAGGTGGCTCTGAGGCAGCCAGCTCCTCACACTGCTGAGGATCTTAAAGATATTTTTGAGCTGGCATGAGAAATCACCTGGGACTCAGAGCAGACCACAAGTGCTTAGGACAGTGTTTTCTCTGCACCTTTTTTTTGCTGAGCAGAATTGCAGCACTATAAACAAATGTGAGTTTTGCCTCATTCTTAGGTCCTGTGAGTTATGAAAGCCCACTCCAGATGTAATGAATGTATAGATCATTTTGACCAGATCATAATCTATTAGTAAATAATGCTCTCTGAGAAATGTATAGGTTAAATAAAGAACTTCTCGCTACTATTGCTGTACTGGTATCAAGGATTACTGTGGAGGCCAACACGATCCTGAGGCTTTGTGCTACTGACATTTAAATACAATGCAGAATGAACTGCAGTTTGGTTTGGTTAGCAAATTCCCTTCTGGATTAGGATATTCAGGATTTACACTGCTGGAAACAAAACCCAAAACTGTACAAGGCTCACTTGTGCCTTGGCTTCAGCTCACTCACAACCTCACTAATATTCATAGAATTTTTCCATTAGATTCCTAATTTTGGTGGTGATATTAATTTGCAAATCGCACGATACTTTTCAGAATGAGTAGAAACCCCTGTAACACCTATGACTTTTCTTCACTATCCCTGGAGGAAGCCCAAGGGTACCAGACTAAGACCTAAGGCAAATTGTCAGCACGGTCTATAGGCCATGGGAAGGTTAGGTTTAAAGAAGATGTCACTTTAGGGACATCTGTGTGACACATGCTGCAGTGTCCAGGCATTGGAGACTATGTTTTTGCTCTAAATCTAGAGAGGAAGTCACTAGGAAAAAAAGGGAAAGAAGCATGGGGGAATAAAAGTACTTTTGAAAGAGAAGAAATCTACATTTCAATGAAAATCCTTTCAAGGCATTTCAAATAAGAGTCTGAGAGAAATAATTACAAAGTTTGGAGAGAAAGAACGTTAGCTTTGATATCTTTTTCTTCTATGAAGCAATTAAAATAAGCAATTTTTCAAATACTAAGCAGAAAATTACTAATGGCTGAACCCAAAAGCTTTCATTTCCTTCTTGGGGCCTTTATTCTTCTAAAAAAAGACAAAAAAAATGTGAAGGTGGTTTTCCAGATAGATTAATGCATAAAGCAGTCGCTAGTTGGATGTCATAAAAACTACAGCAGCATAGAATAGCTGAGATTAAGAGCTAGATTTAAATCATGCAACAGTCCAGTTAATATCAATGTCTAATTAAGAAATGCATAAGAAGTCTGTAATGTTGATTTGATGGAGAAAAACTCTAATAGGGTTTCTTTTGGAATTTTCCATTTCAATTGCTGTGTAGACTTTTAATGGATGTCCTATCCAGTCTTTGGTATTAGCAGGAATGATCTTCAAATTAAAACCAAGGCCTAAAATGGAACACAGGTAGACAAATTAGCTGGTCTGGGAAGCAGCCTGGGTAGAATGACAATGTGAGCTGAAGCCGAAATTTTAGTACAAATAAAAGAGAACAAACGTCTCAAATCTGGGGTGGAAACCCTCTCTGCTTCTCGTTTGAAACAATCTAAAACCCTGTAATTTGAAACAAAGCAAAGTTAACCCATTTCCCCACCTCCCTAAGCCTGCAGAAATCCCTGACAATTCATACTTAGACACCTAGGCCACTAAGCACTATTAATTAGTCTTTTTTATTTAAAAGGCTTTCCATAGTTATGCATATTAGTCGTGTGTAGAGGTGGGTTCTTCTGCTTGTGATGGGATTTGGAGCACACAGGTCCCTGTCACCCTCAACGAGCACCATTAATCTTCCACTCCTCTCTGGGTAACTAAATCTCTTAAACCCCTGGAGCAAAACTAAGCCTGTGGTGTCTTCTGTATCCCATGGATCATCCAAGATGTTTGGTCTCTAGATATGAAAGGGAAGTGGTTTTGAGCACATCACTAATGCCCTGAAGTTGCTAAAAGGAGAGCAGTGTAACTGTGAGTATGCACAAATCCACTGAGCAAAGAAGGGGAAAGAACACTCCTGGGTTAAAGCAGCACTGTGTTTGTTATCACCACCCTGTTGCTGATCCAACAGATCCAGAGGGAATGATCTGAAGGATCCAGGAAGGTGGCACACTCAGAGTAACCCCTCTGACCAATGCATGCAGGGGTGTAATCTAAAAGTTCATTAGAACACATTAGAATATAATACATGGCCATGGCAAAGCAAGGCACGTGATTCCATCTGTCCACGTCTCTTTCCAGTACTAAATCCATCCAGAGACCTTTCAGAATTAACTCTTGTCACTTCCACAGAGAGTGGAAAGACTGGAGGTGAAAATCAGTGAAAATTTCAGTAACAGTGAAATTTTGACACTTTTATTTTTGGGTAATTGTCTGAAATGTCAGGGTCCAGATTCATGCCTGACATTGCTCTGTTGGTCCATGAGGCACAAATAAGTCATATTAAAGAGTGATACCATGGCCCTGGAGGATGCTCCAAGGATTTCTCTCCTTGAAAGAGATGGGAACAAAGATGTTCTCAGTGAGGCATCTGCCTTCTCAATGGTACAGGAGCTCTAATGTGGGGACACTCAGGCCATCAGAGGAACCTGGGTTTTTTTACCCTGCTCTTCACTGTAAGACTGGGAGGTGCCATGGGCTGGGATGATGCTAGAGGATTGCTCAGGTGGAGTTCTAACAGGGTGCTTTGTCTGCAGCCTTTATTAGATTTATGCAATACTTAGGGAAAAAACAGGAAAATGAAGTAGGTTATCTTTTGCAAACACATGCAACAGAAAAAATCCCAAACTTAACTTGTCCAGCAACTTGGGACAACACAAATTTTGTTACTGTTTTGCTAAATGAGAGCAGTATTTCTCCCTTCCTCTACAAAACTATCCTTTTAGACATTACTGCAGTCATGACCTCACCTCTGTTCCTGGATTCCTTCTGAAAAGATTAAAATGAACTAATACACAAATGATCTCATCACAGCATAAAGGACATCTTACACAGGGGGAAAAAACTAATCAGGAGAACTTCAGTGCTGCATTTGCAGTAGCAGTAGAAAAAGAACTGTAACACCACTGTGGAAAAGCAAACTAAAGGTAAAGTGCCAGAGAGGCATTTTCCATCTTGTGAACCTTTTGGATTTGTCCTACCTGATCCTGCTTGTCACACCTGTCATCCTCTTAGCTGTCTCCACATCTATCATCTTTCCTTTTTTTCCTGCCTTTATCTACAATTTCCCTTGTCTCTTCTGCGCCCTTCCCGCCTTTTTCAATATTCCTGGTAACTCTGGATTGTATGCACTACTATTCTCAGCTACATCCAAAGTGAATTTTGCAGAGTACATACATACCTTACACAAAAGTATTCACACATACTTCATCTGCAGTTTATGTTGTTCTGGATTAAGAACACCTTTTCTGTGTTTTCATACAGTTCTCAGGCCAAGGGGTCATGGATGATGACAGCTCTCATCTGCTTTGGAGCTGTTCTATGTTCTAAGAGAAATCAGGAAGATGAGTTGGGAGAGATGCTTTACCTTCTCTGGTAGGAGAATCTATAAATTAACATTTATGCAAGCGAGGCTCTCCCCACATTTTTAATGTTGTATTGCATTTTGAGGCTGGAAAATGGAATATCTTGGAAACCAGCTGATCCTCAAGGTCTTTTTCAACACAAGCTTTTTGATGATCTTCAGAACACAGTATGAAGAATGATGATGAATCAAACAGAAGATGAATGCAGTGCTAATAATGCAATCCCATCTCTCATGCCCATAGGTGCTCCTCAGCTGTGCCTTGAGGTGACACAGTTAAGCAAGAGGTGCCAAACCGGTTCCCTCCTGAGCTGAATGTCACAAAACTGCCCAGGGGCCCTCTTTGGTGGGGTTGCACCTTGACTTTTCAAGCTGTTATGGCCCCTTCCCACCCTGGCAGGAGGAGCTGAAACTGCTCATTTATATCTGTGACCTTTCTCAGGCAGCAGGGAAGGCAGAAGGCATCAGGCTGTAGGGAGGGATCTGAGCAGGCTCCTTTAGACACCGGCAAAGAAACCTCCAGGACTCATCCAGAGGAGATGAGCTCCCATGTTGGTACAAAGGATGGTGGTGCCTTTCTATCCATCCAACAAGATTTGCTGCTCCTAAATGGGGTAGCAAATACATCCAACCCCAAATGCTCTGCAGTTGACAGGCCTGCTTCAGAGCCCTGAGCAGTGATGAGTGTTCATTCATTCATTAAACATTTTCCAAGAGCATGCCTGTTAGTTTTATCTTCATTTTTGCCATGTATAATTATGAGAAACACAGACAACTCATAAGATTTTTTAGTTTCAGTTGAGAATTGCCTTTTCCAAGACAATTCTGTACACTATTACTTCAGCCCACTGGGTGTTATGTAGGAAAGGTGTAAGATTATGCACATGAATGAGTATTGTAGAATATGTGCTGCAGCATTAGGAAAGTCCAAAAAGCCCAAGGAGCAGTGCAGAGCATCTGTCACCAGCAAGAAAATACCATGTGAATAGCTGTTGTAATTCCTGTCCCCAGTGGGCTAAAGGGAGGCACAGACTTCCCAAGGCAGAGAGGACTTGGAGAATTTGGGATCTTCAGTGAGATCTCTCCAGAAACCCTGCAGATTTAGCAGGTCAGCTCAGTCCAGGCCAAAGTTGCTGGGAAAGGTCCTGGGCTCTACTCCAAGTTCAGTGCCCTATTGATTGGAAGAGGTTTTTATTGTAGATCAGGATCTTGAGCCAAGACAGCTGAAGCTGCAAGGACTAAATTGTCTATTCCCCACCTACAGATAAAACAAATGGCCAGTTTTAGCCTAATCATCACTTCTGCCTGAGAATGGAGAAACTCTTTGAGGTAAGTTCCCTGGGATATAATTCTTTCTTTCTAGGTTAAAGAAGGGCTGCAGCTAATACATCTCCCGAGTCATAATGTGGATTTGCACCTTTCCTGTTAAATATAGCTGGTTTATGTCCAAAGGATCCTTTCTCTCCCTAATGCTCACTCACATTGTTACAACTTCTGCATTATTTGCAGGTGTGAAATGCCAACTGATCCACGCTTCTCCTGCTGTCAGCAGGGGAGCAATGTGGTCAGAGGCCTCATTCTCAGAGGGGAGGTCACCCACATCTCCATTTGCACATCTGCTTTGCACAACACAAAACTCTGGAGGTCTGAAAAGCTCCAGTGTGCACAAAATGGGATGTGATCACTGAGGCCATACAGAAAGAAGTGCTTTTCCCTCTCATTTATTAGGCAGGGCACAGGATTTTTCCCTCCGTGCAAAATTCTTCCTGCATTGCAACAGGTGATGTTTTACTTGTAAGTTCTATGTTAATAAGGAAAAAAGCTACACTTTGAATTCCACGAGAAGACATAGATACCAAGAGGTTAAAAAAAGAGCCTCTCACACTAGGCAGCTTCAGAAAGATGCTAATATTCAGCATGTCCCTGCTTGGAGAGTGCAGACACGAAGATCAGGAAAGTGCCTGATCAGAGCTCCTGGAGGGGCCGTGCTGCTGGAGCCTGCCTTACACAGAGGCATCCTGGTTTGGTTCTGAAGGCTTCCAGAGGAGCTTTCAAATGTTTCTATTTCCTGCTGATAGTGGATTTTTTTCATACCTTGGAGTAAGTCTTCTATGGTAATGTGTTTACAGCTGATGCCTAGAAAATGGCTCTTGCTCAGGGGACCTCTAATACACAGTATTTTGTGCTTTCTACATTTTATACGAGATCAAAGACTCATCCTATATGTACATGTATGCCTAATTCTTTCTTGATTCCAGCTAGAATCTAGACTATTCCTCAGTATTTGCCATAAGAATGCCACAAGTAAGCTATACTCAATATTTTTTGGTCTTAATACATTTGGCCTTTTAATGTTATATGTTTACAGCATCATGATTCTGGTTAATCTGCACTTATAGGACATTTTAAACACATGCCTTTCCCCTGAAATTTACACCAGAAATTGAGAAATTTCTGAAGAACAGCTTAATTACCTCCCTAAGCAATAGGAATGACATTGGTTTTCCCAGGCTGTAAATTGTGGACATGTTATTGTACATGCTTGACTGTACATGTGGACCCATGAAAAGAAATGGAGAAAGGGATACTGATTTTCTTGGAATCAAATACAGAAAATTTGGGCTTGGAAAAATTTGTGTATAATATGCTGAAAGTTTAAAAAACATTTTTAAAGAAACATTTTCCAAGAGCATGCCTGTTAGTTTTATCTTCATTTTTGCCATGTATAATTATGAGAAACACAGACAACTCATAAGATTTTTTAGTTTCAGTTGAGAATTGCCTTTTCCAAGACAATTCTGTACGCTATTACTTCAGCCCACTGGGTATCATGTAGGGAAGGTGTAAGATTATGCACATGAATATTTCTGTCTACCACTTATGCGTGCTGAGACAATATCAACTTATACTTTCTCCTGTCATTGGTCCTTATTCCATGGAGGATATTCTTAATTACCAGCAAGACAATTTGGTAATATCATGTAAAGTGTAACAGCATAATTTCTGTGATGATTTACACCTGCTAAGGATCTGAATACTGAATTTTGAAACATGTTTTAAGTTCAGGAGAAAGAGTATTTTTTCTATGAGACACTATTTCTATTTTTAATAGAAATACTCTCTATTATTTATTGGCACAGTTCTTCTAAATGAAATGGAGCTTTTGAACAAAAATACACCATTTTTACACATTTTCACTGCCCTGAAAAATTTAGAGCACACTTCTGTACTGGATTAAATCAACTTGAGTCTAAATGCCTAAACACTATTTTTGACAACTGTGCATGAGGGACGTGCCTGCACAGGGATTCTAAAGAATAAAAACCCTAAAAATATCTCAGTTGCAAAGAAAATTCCCTGTATTCCTTCTTACACTGCGTAATAGTGGTTATATATATATCTCTTTTAACCCTCACAGGTTTATCCCCAATTCTGTTGGAAATGATTGAAATTATTCCACTGACTTTAACAAACTCTCTTTCCTACTGGATTAAAGGTGATATTTGTGCATCGGATTTGCTGGTGATGTCCTGCTAATGAAAGAGGTAATTTTATAAACATGTCAGGGAGGGTAAGTGCCCAATAAAAAGATGTCAGATAGAGATCCACAAAGTAGAGTCTATTTGTTATGGAAATAAAACCAGGAATTTTTACTATGAGTCATGAATTTCTTTATAATTGCTTCAAAATTTGGGGCAACTTTTTCCTGGGTTGTCTACAGAAACCCTGCATTTCTTGGGGCTTTTGATGGCAGTTATGATCACAACAACACATCCCATTTCTGATAAAAAATACTTACTTTGGGAAGGATTTTTTTTTCTTGAATTGCTTTTCTGAGTCTTTATCTACAACTATTTTCTTATCCTCCTCCTCGTTTTCTATTTCTAATATAAAAACAGGAGTCATCAATTTAGAAGAGCAATAAAACTAAAGAAAATTCGGGCAGAACTGTAAAGCACAGTCTTTTTTAAAGTTCCAGCTCAGATAATAAGACTCTGGTTTGTGCAGCACCTCACTCATGGACTCAGTTTTCCATAGTGCATTCAGTGTTGTAATAATGCAAATCAAATACAATTTTAATAACTCCTTCCATTAATGTTTTAAGACTGCAACACTTATGAGCATGATTCTAATTGCATGATTTTGCTACAGGCAAGTTTTATAGATCTGCCTGATCTTTGGATATTTGCACCGTTTGGATTATTTTAAATAATTAATTTTTGGAAGCATTTCAGTCTCAGTAACAACAGTTGGGTTTGATAGTGGTTGTCTTGGAGTAATTGCATGGATCTGCTTCCATGCCAGGATAAACTAGATAAATTTAGAACTCTTTGGAAGGAGGTGGCTGAGGTTTATGCCATGGCAAATGTTATGGACAGCGTTCTTAGGAGGGGAATAATTATAGACTGCGTTAATACAAAGAGAAAAAGAGGTTTAAAGTTAATAAAATTTTTGTCATGCAGCACAATTAGTTAATTAAATTGCAGGACTTTCTGCCAAAAGAATACCAAAAATACAATCAACTTAGAATACCATTAAAGATTCTTGTTTTATGCAACTTCTATTGCCTGTCTCTAATGCACTGAGTGATAGCAACAAGAAAAATACGTCATGAGAAGAATTAGTTTGATTTCTGACACGATTCTGTATATCTGCTGGTAGTTTCTGCCACAGAGGCCATAGAATCATGGAATCATTAAGGTTGGAAAAGACCTTTAAGACCACCAGTTCAACCATTAACCCAACATTACCAGGTGCACCACTAAACTGTATTCCTGAGCACCATATCCACAGAGATTTCTGAACACCTCCAGGTATAGTGACTACACTTCTTCTCTGGGCAGCCTGTTCCAATGCTTGACCATCCTCTCAGTGATGAATTTTCCCCTAATATCCAACACAAACCTCCCCTGGTGCAACTTCTTCCTCTCGTGCTGTTGCTTGTTACCTGCAGGGAGAGACCAGCCCATACCTGGTTATTACCTCCTGTCAGGGAGGTAGAGAGTGACAAGGTCCTTCCTGAACCCCCTTTTCTCCAGGCTGAACACCCCAAGTTCCCTCAGCTGCTCCTTGGAGGAGATAGTGAGGGGCTTGCAGGACCTCTGGTGTAACCCAGCTGCTGTTTTTAGGCAGGGTAAACAGTGGTTTGAAAGCTTGCTCCTCTCTCCAGAAACCTGTGTAAAACCTCAGGCTTTCCTGTTGTTGTGCAGAATGGGGTGAGGAAAACGACAGGACGTGGGAAGGAGGTGTGTGGGGCAGCAAAATCACACAGAAAGCATTGGCTGAGTGGCTGGTGAGAGCCCTTACCTTGACACTGTCCCCAGGGCTCCTCTCCACGCTCTTGGCTCTCCTCCTTGTATGTGCTGTTCTTCCCCTTGAGCATCACTTGAGATCTGCAGCAGAGGCTTCCCTCCTTCAAGATGAACAGAAATACCAACACAGTCTTGCCCACTCTTAATTTCACATTTCTTCTGTAGAGAATTTACTCCAAATTTTGCTCATGACAAATGCCTACACCAGGCTTGGGCAAACAAGCATTAAAAGCAGCAGTGGGAGTTTTCATTTGGGGGTTAAAGAATAGCTATGAACCCAAAGTTGCTAACTGTGCCCTGGGAAGTGATTTATTGCCTGCAAAAAGTAGGATGTTCTTCAGTGAATATGGCTTTGCCCACCCCAACAGTGCAGGTTTTCCTGTCTATTTGGTGAGTTCTGTGTCTGGCATGACAGAAAAGAACATCTCATCTGAAATACCCTGAGTGCATTTTCCTTGAAGGAAAAGGTTCTAACAGTCTTGCTACAGAGTTTACACACTGACAAAGAAATAGAGCACAAGTTGTGCAAAACCTCTGATAAATTTTTACTTCAACAGAAGCACTTTTAATCAATCCTGTTTGAGAGGAATGGAGGGAGCCATAGGCACATAGACCTTTAAAAAATGTAAGCTTTCCATGAATGGATACTCAGAAGAATGGATAATTGCAGCAATATTTGAGAATTTCTCTGCTGGATCAACTCAACATGAAGTTCTCAATTATTCTTTCCCAGAAGTCATCCCAAACAAGAACACCCTGATATATTGAATTAATGATAAAAGTGGATTATGTCTAGGTTTTTCCATGAGAATTTTGTCCTGGAAAACGCCAAACAAGCAAAAAGGTTTGGACTGAATGATGCAGTTTTTATGACACTTCTTTGCTGAAAAAAAGATGTTAAAGACTTTTCAAAATCATTACAAGTGTCCCAATACATATTGTCCTAAGTGAATATATATTTGCTTTGAAATATGTTTTGATTTTAATTTTTAATTTATAAATGAAAGTAAAAAAATGATAAAATATTTTGAAACTACTGAAGCAAATGGCTCAGTTAGATTTTTCACTTTTTAGCAGCTTATTGGTTAGCCACAGAATTAGCTGGAGAAAAATGAAATCTTGAAAACTCCCAAAGGACAGAAAAAAGCACTTCCCTGTCAGCTATGAAATGAGTGAAAATTATAGTGACATTTTCATTTAGCACAGAGGTTTACTAAAACACGCACATTTTCACAGAAGTTGCCAAGACTTGAACTCGGACACACTTTTGATTTCCTATCAGGTGTGATGCTTATGATAATGGTTTTACTAGACCTGGTCACCCATATTCTCAGATAAAGAGCTGGAGGTATTCCAGCCTCTGCAGGGGCAATAATCTCTGTTTCATATGCCAGCACAAGAAGGAGGGCAGGAAATTTCACAGTTTTATTTCAAACAAATGCGTTTAAATAGAAAACTATAATTCTTAAATAATTGAGAAGTCAGCTATCCAAGGACAAAGAGCCCCAGATAGGGTGAAGGGTTAAGCTTTGTAGGGCACAGAGGGAAGGCCTGTGTAGCTTCACTGTACTAATGGTGTGGGGAAAGAACTTCTGAGATGCCTGCTCAATTTGTCAGGATTTTATCTTCTGAACTATTATCCCCAGCTTTCCCCAGAACACCCTCCCCAGCCCTTTTATCTGCGAGCTATCTTCAAGTTAACTGTCTGCCTATTGCCTCGGCTGAACCACACTAATAGTCAGCTAATTACACATGAACACTCTAATTTGCTTTGTCTTCCTCAAAAAGCTCTCGCGTGTGCAGGCATGCACTGGAGTGCACTCCTGCTCGTGCCGTGGGACTGCACCAGCTGAACCAGGATAAAATTTGTTGCATTTGTGTTCTGCCCCCTCTGATGCCTCCCCCCACCAGGCCACCACCACCGCTTGTCATTCCTGATTTGCAACATCACCTGTTGCTCCAACACCAGGCTCCTGTAGAGCAGAAACTGGAGCAAAGAAGAGAAATACGTGTTTGTCATTGAACTGAGCTGAGAAGAAGGAAGAGGAGAATGATAAGATCATAGCCTGCAGCACTTTGTTTATGAGAACATCCTTCCAGTGATATATGTCTGCACCAGGTGAAAGTATTGTGTCACCCCTAACATATTTTAAATGCCAGGGCTGTCATGCAAGAAGACAATGATGAACAAGTTTAAACAGAATATGGTTTTGTAGCCATGTACAGAGTTACCCTTTGAAGGTTTGCACTGGTAGTGCTTCTTAGCAAAATGTTTCCGTGCTCTGTTATATTCCCCTACAGAACCCCTCTCACACAGAATTTAAACTAAATGGAGACATTTCTATTGCAGGCAAACTGATGGGGTTATGCATAAAGCAATGCATTTCCTCAGGCAGGATTTTCAGGCCATTTCACATGTCCTCCCTTGCCATACTATCCAAGTTTGTCATGACTCCTTGGATAGGAACCCTGTTCCACCCAGCAGATAGGCAAAGAGAGGTCAGTGTTTCCATGCTCAGAGGAGCAGGGACTGGCCCCAGGTCTCTGCATGGCAGAGGTTTACTCAGACTAACCCTAACATACTCCTGTGGACTGAATTCCCGTTAGCTGCTGCAGCTCCCTGACCACATCACCTGCTTTAATTCCACACAAAAAAATTCCCTTTGCGTGCTCCAGGGCTGCCTGGCCCAGCGGGATGGGGTAAGCAGGGTTACTTGGATGATTCTCCTCAAAAGTGCACTCCTGGGCCAAAGTGAAAGGCAAATGCAGGAGCACCTTTCCTCAGCAGGCAGCTGTGCCCAGAGCCATCATCACATTTTTCTTCCCAGATATTTATCTGGAGCTCAACTGCACGAACACCATCCCCGCTCTGACACTGTTGCACAACAACACTCACTGGCTCAGACTGACAGCTCAAACTGAGCCTTGGGAAAGCCAACATCCAGCACATGGTATTGAGAATGGGCATGACCATGTCCACCTTGGATTCAGGTGAAAGAGCTTTGACCACGTGTGTCACGTGGGAATGAAGGCAACCTTGACACCCTGGAGCTGCAGGAGGACTAAGGTCAGAGCCACTCCATGACCCATCCAGGACAGCATTAATAACTTTACAAGAGAGAGGAAAGGGAGCTGCTGATTGCCTGAAAAAGCCTTCAAGGAGGTAGGATTTCTTAAGTACTTGCTAAGGTCCTGTGTGGGCTTGTGTAACGTGTTCAGCATCTGCCCCTCAGTTTTCCTTTCAGAAAAATGGACATACCTTGTGCTCCTCCCAAGGTTATTTAGGAGGATTTTCCAATTAAGGTTCATCATAAATGGAAATGTCTTGCAAACAGTATTTAATCACCTGGCTAAAAATGGTCTCCAACTTCTTTGGGCAGAATGTGAGTTTTTGTAGGGACTAGTCCCAGTGTCCAGCTTTACAGAAGGCTACAGGATCACATGCTGCATCTTTAAGACAGAGTTTACTTCTGAATCAGTAAATGTACTAGACAAAGCAGCCATTATTTATGCATTCCTGCATACATGGCAAGGTGAAAATAATAGAATAAACATCATATACTTCATTATGATATCGGTTTACACTTCCAGGGTACACAAAAAGAGGCCATTTCATCAAGCTAATTGCCTGAAAGTAAAAGAGAGAGAACTTTAGCTATTAGTCTATTATGGGGCTTTTTTCTTAATCACAAATAGGGGCCGTGTGTCCCCAGGGGGATGTGTATTCTAATTTACAATTGAACTACAGATCAGAGCAATCAATCTTGTGCAGCACTTTTACAGTGTAATTGCTGCAACATAACAAAAAAAAAAAAAAAAAAAAAAAAAAAAAAAAAAAAAAAAAAAAAAAAGCCTAAGTCGAGTTTCAGCTTGAGGTGGAGATATTTACCAGGCATTGGTTCGGGGTGGGAGGGAGGCAGAGAGAGGAGAGAGGCGCCAAAGCCATGAATATGCAATGAGGGCTCATTAGTGCCCCAGTGTTGCCATGACGAATGGCATTATCCCCAGACTGGTGCAGCCTAAACATGAATTTTATAACGACCCATTTATCATGACTTGTCATGGGTTTCTTTACTGTACTTTCTACTGACTCTCACACCTTCCACCATTAGCACCTCAGAATCCCTTCCTTTTGTTCTTTTATCTTATTCCATCTTAGTTTTTGGTAAAGATTGTCAGGCCAAGCAGAGAAGAGGGATGTAAATGCTGGAGTTCAGGAGTCCAGAGCTTCCCAAGCTGAAGACCCACCTCCAAACGTGTTGGTGGTCTTCAGTCCACTTACTAGTGGATAAGTGTCCTCATTGTCACAAGTATCTGCAATCTTGTCAGTTGACTCAGCAGAAAGGTCTCGGATTGACCGAGCATCCAGACAACTATCTCTCCACTCTGGCAGATGTGATGGATGAATCTGTTTTGTTGACCTAGGCCTGTCTCCTCCTCATCCCACTCCAGCTATGTGCACAGTGTAACAATCCACCCCTCATCTTCACGTTTAGAAAGGCACAGAATCAGATAAATAAACAAAAACTGCTTTCTCCCCAGTTTCACTTGAAAGAAAAAAAAAACCCAAAACATACTAGGTGTAAAATCTAAGTGATAAGGAAAGCATTTACTTTCCAGGAGCAAGCAGTATTAGTCAGCTCCGCAGGAAAACAAAATTACTGTGAAGTAATTAGTGTCTGGCTTTAGCTCATTTTTGGTCGCTGCACGTTGTCTCTGTTTTACTGCTGTCCCTTTGGCCACCCGATCCCACATTTAATATACCACTGCTTATAAAGAAATCCCTGTGGCTCAGAAGGCTGAATTGCCACTGCTGGGCTAGGGCCTGCTCTCTACTATATAGAGGCTTTCATTTCCCAAGTTATGAATCTGACATCTCATGGCCAAATCCATGCCAGTTTATTTCTGAGAAGTCTGTCCTCATTATTTACCCCAAATAGTTTCTCTGTCAGTCTGCCTTTTTTTTCCCCACTGTGAAGTGGCTGGAGGATCTGAAAGTATCAAGACCCTCTTTGTTGGATTTTACACTCTTGCTATTACAAGAATTTGTCTTTAGGGATAGAAAAATCAAGCAACTTATTTCCAGCTATTACTTGGATAGGACTTCATGTTCTTAAACAAGTTGTGAGCTCCCATGATCTCTGAAAACAACTCTCCCGAGATCTTACATCAGGGTAGTCCTACAGTTCTTTCATTACTCTACTGGATGTTTGAAAATATTAAAAGGCATCTAACGTCCCAGGCCAGCAATTTATAGACTCAATGTCTGGCTCTGGAGCCCTCAAAACCTCTATTTCTTCCACAAAATCTGTACTTTGCTATTATTGTCACCACAACAGGCACGTGTTTCACCAGGAGTAGTTTGTCAAAGCAACAGCCCATTATCCAAAGATTCATCACAGGTTCCCACTCTGGTACACGACAGAAGAGAGGCTGAAAGGGAGGAGAAAGGAAAGCTTCCTCTCAGAAAGGTGCATTTGGGAAATGACACCTTGATTAATCAGGGCATAGCAAATGCTTGCCTTTTTTTTTTTTTTTCTTTTTCAAACTCATCTGCGTTCCTTTGGAAAATATAGATATGTAAAACCATATGTATGTGCATTTTTTTAAAGCCCCAGACAGCATCTTCCACAACTCCGTGACCTATGATGGAGAACTCCAGCTCCCACCACAATATAAACAATGTTCTGTTAATTATCAGGAGACAAAAGAAGAATAGAAATCACTCTTAAAGAAGCAAACCAGAAATGACATCTAATATTGCAGAAAATGTCCACTGTCTTCACAAGGACTCAGGACACAGCAAATATTATCATTATTCCTGAGAATAAATGTTTGCCCTATGACTCAGGTGATCTGATCACCTATTGAGTGGGGAGAATGGAGACTGGTCACAAACAATGTGGTTTAATTAAATTATTTTAATTTAGCTCCTATTAGGAGTACTGACACTGACTGTACTCAGTCTGTAAGATCAGATTGATACATCTGATCCATTATCTGCAGTTGATGTGATGGAATAAACAGATTCCTTTTTGAGTTGGTTGCAGGAACTCACAGGTCCAATCTATGGAGTTCATTCCATTATTTTATACCAATACTTGCAGCTCCCTTTTAGGAACAGGCTCATCTTCCACTCATGGAGCAGGCTGACATGGAAACAAGGAATATTTAGGGCCAGCCAGTGCAGGTGACACCGAGCTCTGTGTCACTTTAGCACCACTGGAATCACAGAATCACATCAGGGTTTTCTAGGTTGAGATCAGCAACCATATGGAGGGCAGCTGCCCAGGAAAGGAAAAAGTTCACTGTTCCTCAGTCAACCCACAAATGGCAATCATTAAAATAAAATAATTGCGATCTTTAAAATGTGAAGTCCTTGGTTCTAAACCGACAGGACTCTAATGATAGGAAACATACAAATTTCAGCAGGAAAAGGCAACTTTCATTGTCCCATGAATCCAGCCTCCAATAAATCAACATCAGATTTGAGATTGTTTCATAGAGAAATTAAGAAATATAAGCAGTATTTTCAGGTAGAACAAAAATCTATTAGGTGGGACTAACTTTTTATCTTGAATTTAGGGTAATTTTTGTGACTGAGTGCTGTAGGATCAGAAATAGGCTGTCAACAGACTCACATGAAAATTCTGCTTAAAATATATATATTTATATGCAATAAAAGTCTGACCATGTAGTAAAAATCTGCAAAATTATATATGCAGTAGTTTTCTACATTTACAGATAGAGTTCATAAAATTAGGAAAAAGAAACCCTGAGAAAAACTTCAGGTGTGATTACTATTTAATGCTTTTCAATGTCCTTTTAACTGACATGTATACAAGAAAATTAAAAAGACCCCATAAACACAAATATTATTTCTCTGTGTAAAGTGATGCTCTTAAAGACATGATAAAATTCTAAGCCTGAACACAAAACTCCTGAGTGAATATTGAGGTGTTTGAACTCCCAGGCAGTGCCAGAGATGTGCTTGTAAGGGCTCCTGATTGTGCTAAATTAACCTGACCAGCACTTTTATGCTACTTTGTGGAGAAATTCATCCCTCCCTTTGAGTTCAAATATGACCTAGTATTTTATTTTCTCTGTTCAAAGCTTGGCTTTAGTCATCCTAATGAACTAATGATCTTTTCCTCTGGATATACTTCAGCTTTGTCTTTAAGGCTTCTCACCTTTCTCCAAGTGGAGCTAATGGCTTGCTGCTCCCCACTTTTAAACAAACAAACACAATGTCCTTCTTCCCCCTTCCTCCCCACTTTCTTTAATGACATCTTCAGTCATTAATGAGTTAATAAAAATCTCAAAGTCATCTGGGAATAGATAAGGGGGAAGAAAGAGGAGTATTGTACACATAATGACAGGCTCCCTGCTGGCCCTAAGATGTCATGGGTCAGCCATGTCAAGAATGTGTGTGCCCAATCATCTGCTGATTTTTATCAGCAAGGCCTGGAGCAGAATCTGACACGGCCAGTTTGGGAGTTACAATGAATAAACAACGACTTCTTGGATTGTTGGCGGCTGTGTGATAGAGTGAGAGGGTTTATGTATACTAAAACATGATGACATTAGCAATCAATATACCAATTACTGGACAAGTTATTGGACGGAGAATGCACATGTCCTGGGCTTTGTGCACTTTGAACATGTTACCAGCACAGGGGACCACAGAAATAATGTTAATTAAGCCATTCCAAGCTTGATATGCTAATACCTGATGAGGCCTTGAAGTTTCTGAGAGCATGAAGTAGAAGAACTTTGGTCTGATATAACATTTTAAATATAAGACACAAGCCTGACAAATTTATTTTTCATTAGAACTTGAGAAAGAAAGGAATAAATTTTTTCAAGTGAGTAACTGAGATTCTAACAGGCTTAAATTGTTCTCTATAAAATTTCACTTAAACACCCTCAGCTTACTACACAAATTTCATCACTGAGAAGTTAGGTTGGTTAAGGAAATATCTTTTAGGTTGGAAATATCTTATAGGAAATATCTTATGGTTTCCTCGACCAACTCTTCTTCTAAGGAAATATCCCAGTAACTCTGACCTGCTTATTCTTAAGTAGAGAAAGAAAGATAAAATTCTAACATGCTTTTTTATTTCTGTGTGACTGGAAATGCATTTCTGCATCTGATCAGTCTCTTACATTCTTTAGTGTGCTTAAAATATTCAGTGTTTATGAGTTTGTCTTCTCTTATTCTGGAAATGATTGTGAAGATAAAATGACAGTATTTTAATTGAAGCCAGAATAGAATGGGATTATATAAGTCACCTCATTCCAAGTACAATATAGAAGAAAACTGAAGTGGAGATCAACATTGGAGACAGATCTAGATTGGAGTTAAATGGTGTCAGATCTCCATTAAGATGGACAAGCCCATGATCTAATAGAAAGCTCATGGGTTTTGCCTTGAGGTGCATTGTTAAAATGATGCAGAAAAGACAAGTTTTATGATGGTTCTCCATCCTTTTCTGTGTACTCTGAATGAAAATTCCACTGCCATCTGGGAAGTAACAATGCCACAGATCCTTTGGCTTTTGCTCAGGTGGGAGCAAACAAGGCAGGGTACAAATATAACATTTAACTCTGCCTGCCAGGTCTTCAACCAATGCAGTAGAAATTGTGCAGAAGCAGGGAGGAGAAGAATCCAGACATCAGCTTGGCCCTGTGTACTGTGTGTGTCAGGGACTGAGTAAAATCTGCAGATGCATCTCTTACAGATCACCTCTGTGATGTTACTCTAAATTACAATCAGATCTCCTCCTGCTCCTCAGCACTGAGCACTTCTCAGAATTGTGTTGAATGGGGAGGGCAGAGGGACCAGCCTCGGACAAAGGGGAAAAGTAGATGAGGCTCCATCTGTTTTTAACTGCAGTGGTTATGAAGAGTTCAGCTGGATCCTTCCAAATGGCTCTTCCCTTCCCATTGAGTAAGTTCTTGAAAAGTTTAAAAAGTAAATTTGTCCAGTATGCGTGATATGAATATCAAAATGCTTTTAAGTGTAAATATTTAATAAAATAGCAGCATTACCATACATTGCAGTGAATATAGTTAAAAAAACCCTCTCAATAATCCCCCCTCTGTAATTTACAATTAACTTTTTGCCTCAAGGTAACAGCTACATTCACAAAAATAATGGTAATAGATTGACCTTGTTATGAATGGATAACAAGCTGGAAACAATATAGTTTGTCACAGAGCATTAACTGTTACTGTTGAAATTGTAAATAATGTGTATAGAACTTACAATGTAAATGGCTCCCCTTAAAAATATTAATTATGTCAATTAAACACTTGATGCATAATGGATTATTCTGAAACCTATTTAAGTCCATGTCAGACTGAGTACACCATTTTCTAAGATCCCATTCCCAGACTACTGGAAAAATCTAGGGCTGTGCTTTGACTGCTCAAGGTGGACAAGGGAATATTGCCTTAAAAATAAGATATATGGCTGCCTCTTTTGTTTGCATTTCTCACTGCTTTTTCTCATCAGAATATGAGACTGTTTACAGACACGAGGCTCTTCTGAAGTGCTTTCAGGCTGCTTTGGAAAGTGTTGAAAAGCATCCCTCCTCCAGCTGTGCTGGCCAGCCACTGGAGGATATCCATGGGATACACAGCATTCCACTGGCTTTTGTGCCACTTTGGAATCACTGGTGATGGGGCAGAGAAGGGGAGATCAGCACTTACACCTGGCTGGTTCCTCTCACCAAGGTGATTTAACTCAGCATCCTCAAGGCAGTGAAAGCTGAGGGTGATGCTGTTCAAATCTCCTCCCTGTGTGTCCTTTGCTGTGCTCATCCAGGAGAAGGAGCTTGCTATCCCACAGCTTCATGGAGTGATCCAAAGCTGATACAGACCACGTGGCTTAGACAAAATTAGTTTTCTTCCAGTGTCTGATGTCCAATTCATGAACAAGACACTGAAATGTACTTTGAGTGCTTCCCAGCCACAGCTCCTCAGCTGTAGCTGGAGACTGGACTTAGCAGCACAATACTTCAGTGTTCTGGCCAATTACCACGTTGCCTTATAAAGGAAGGATTCCCACTAGATTATCCACATAGAGAAAGTGATACTAAAATGACAAGCCACCAAGAGGTCAAATAACCAGTTGCCAGAAGTTAAAATAACTAGGCTGGGGAGCAGCAATATCTGAGGAGCTGGCATGTGTCCCAGGACTGGTTGTCATACAAATGAAAGAAAAGACAGCTGGAATCTTTTTGGATTGACTGTTATTTTCTGTGAATATAATGTAAATCTACCACTCTGGTTTTTCAACCAGATGCCTGAACTGGGAGTTGAGAAACTGATTCAGTAAAATATAAGGTCTCTTTATATCTCATTTTTCCATGTGTGAGTTTCATCTACTTTGTTTAGCTTTATCCTTTGGGATCAAGGACTGTTCAGAGTGCCTGAGCACAAAGAGTCTGATTACAGCTTGGGCCCTCCAGTAATCCAAGCAAATACATTACATCCTCTCTAGCCAAAAGGTGTGTTCTCCCATCTGGGCAGCAGCAGAGTTTCACAAATGTATAACTGAGCAGGCACCTCTACCCACCATGGAGCCCAAATCCCAGCCAGGCTGGCTAAGCCACAGTTGGATTTCCCTTCACTCAGTGATTTTCCCTGGGCAGCTCTTGTTTCACCATCAGTTAAAGTTCAGCTTTTTGCTACACGTTCGGTGCCATCTCTTTAAAGATGTATATCTGAGTGGGCAAGAAAGTTAGGGATTAGCAATGGGCAGAGGTCAAGTCTGTCAAGACTTTAAGCATGTTGTTGGTTGTAAAAAAGATTACGTTACTGGCAGCCCTTTGCCAGATCAGTGCTTCGATGCCAAATGTTAATCCTTGCTGGGGACAAGATGGCTTGTAAATGTTATGGGAGAACACAGCTTTTCCTGTAGAAAACAGGCATTTATGGTTAAAACATGGATTGTTTTCTCATGCTTGTGTTTGCATTTCATGCCAATTCACTCCTGCTTGCTATGAGCTTCGCTTCAGTACTTACATTTAATCACTTAAGGTCTGTATTTGTATAGTTGAGAGAGAATGGTTGAGTTCTTGAAGTACTGGGGAGTGGAAGAGCCAGAGCTCAGCCTCATGTTTTGCCAAAGGACTTGCACTGTGAAACTGGACAAAAGCAATGTGCCCAGTGAACTTTACTTTTCTCATCTGTACGATCAAGCTCTATGCAAAAAGGATCCTGTAAAATTTTATTTGCCACAGTCAGAAAGTCAGTGTTTATTGGATCTATAAAGCAATCGACCTGTTTTAGTGTGGCTGTCTCTATATCTGTGACTTTCTAAGTGATGTCCTTTCCTACAGCCATAGAATCACTGAATGATTTGGGCTGAAACCTTCAGGATCATCTTGTTCCACCTCCCCTGTCTGGGCAGGGAGCTTCTACTACACCTGAGGTTGCTCCCAGCTTTGTCTGACCTGGGCCTGGGCACTGCCAGGGCTGGCACATCCACAATTAGACACTTTGGGAGAGCTTGTGTTTCCAGGTCAGGTGCTTACACAAGGCACAAGCCAACACAAGATTTTAAAATAACAGAAGACTCAGATGCCCCAAAGTTTGTTCTGTGGACTGAGAGCACAACTGGGTGAGAGCAGCAGCTGTTGTCAAATGTGTGCAGAGCCCTGCACATGGCTGAGCACAGTCAGGAAATTAATGTTGTACCAGGAGATCCCAGCAGCTGACAATGCTCACAGAGCATTGCACAAACTCTAGGAAGTCCTGTGGCTGTCTCATATGAAGGGAAAACAAGCAGATCTGGGTGCAAACTACACTCACACCTGTTTTTGGCATCTAGAGATCCTCAGTGTCTCTGTGGCTCAGTTTTTCACCCTATTTTGGGAGGTAATGAAACTCTATGCTAAGGCAAAAATCAATAAAGCTTTGCTTTAAAGGGTTTGATGAGGTCAAGAAAACACCAGGGCCTGATGCACATGAGTTCAAGAGTAGAGGGGACCATGTAAGTTCCCAGGTAGATTTGATAACAGAGTTCATAAAATAAGAAAAGCAAATTCAATCTGGGGAAACCTGAGCTTCTAGGTTTCAGGCCATGTACATTTAGTAGCTATAAAATTAGAATACTCTGCTGGAAGGGGATTCAACACTTTTTCTGGCAAGAAGTAAAAAATGATATGCAGCATCCCAAGTATTAAATTCTGTTAGTTCAGTTTTGTTATGCAGATGGATTTTTTTCCTTCTCCTCCACTCTTTAAAATGTTTTGAATTAAAATAGCTTACTCAAGGTCACCGAAGGCATATGGTCCTGCTCAAAACTTTAAACAAAACATTAGTTTTTACAACCTTTTGTAATTTGGTATTGTATACAACATGGTTATAGACGGAGTTTCTGTAATCTTTGCAGTGGGTGACAGAAATATGAGAGCCAAATTTATAAGCCATTTAGTGAAGCATTTAATCAATTTCATGCATAGGAAATAACTCCGATTGCTTTGCTTTATCAATCTTGCTTTCTCAGAGACCTGCAGTCACCCCAACCTCAAAACACTTCAGTGAGTGAGGGGGGAACCATATGCAAAAATCTAATGCTGTACACAGTGTCAGGGACTTCTGAGGGCTGTTTAAACTTCCCAGCATCAATAATCCCTCTTGAGGCTGTTAATATATTTCAGAAAGAGGCAGAAAGCCTAATATTTATAGGAAGATGCAAAGCCTCTTTTTACAGAGATTTCCCTTAAACATCCTTTGTCTTGAATGAGTCTTTGGCACTGGGTAGAGTTATGCAGATTGAGCTTGCCTCTAATACCAAAGTGTGTCTGAATGTTGCCTGTAATCACTTACAAACACTTAAATACCCTCCCTGCATCGTGCCCCTGTCCCCACAAACTATGACTGGCACATCATTTGTCAAATTCAGAGACCCTGCTTGGGATGGCACTGCTCACTGAGGCCACAGCAAGGGAGACACCACGAGGTCTGGGCTGTCTTGCAGTGCATGTAAGAGTTAAAAATCATATTTGACTGGGACTGGGGGATTTATGGAAGGCTGAGCTGAAGGATTACAAAAGTTCCTCATCTGGTCTGCAACCCATGGCTCTGGATGGAGCACCTGAGCCCTGGCAGTGGGCAGGAGGCTGGGAACACCACTCCTCACCCCTTCCAGAGGACAGCTGGTGAACTGGAAGTTCCCTCTGTCTCCAATGCTCCTACACTCATAAGGAGTTGGGAAAGGTCTGATCTACTTGTACACAATAGCACGAGGAACTTTCTACAGAAGGGAAAGGAAAACCTTGACCAAACCAACCTCATCCCCTTCTCCTGTATCTACAATCCCTGCCTGGAGTGAGAGATTAGGCTTAAAAGACTATTTCAGAGCACACTTTCTTCTCCTGTACTACAACAGCTTGTACAATACCCTGAGCAGAATACTACGCTGTGATTTTTTTTCCTGAGTGAAAAATTCCTGAAGGAGCAAAAAGCCAATCTCTCTAATAATCATCAGCTGCTCAACTATATTAAATTTAGACAAGGCTACAATAGTGCCAGAGTTGTCCCCTGCCCTCTAAAATTAGAACTGAAAGAATGGTGGGCATAGTGCTAAATATATAACTCATTTAAAAATAATGTGCTCTCAGGCCTTCCTAATGCTTGAAAAACTGATCATCATAAATCCCTGAAGATCTGTTTGCACAGCCAGCCCGCCTCCATCAGCCCCAAACATGTTTCAGTAGGGTCTGTCCTTTCCTGAGCATCCACTTTTTCTCACAGTATATTGGGGAAAAAAAAGCAGGAAAGGTTTGCTGCTCTTAAACAATAGTTAAACAATAAACTTCCCAGTTATCTACCCAGAGAGAAGCTTCACCTGGCTCCTGCTTTCTGTTTGGAAGGAAGAAAGGAAAGAAAAAGGGTTACTATTTATTATCTCTCATAAGAACTAGTCCTGGAAGGGTTGATGGAGACAGTCCATCTGAAATGATATCTTCAAGCCATAGAAAACCATAAAAATAGAATAGAAAAAGACCCAAAACAAATCAAGAAACCTAGTTCTTCTCCTGTTTCTCAGCTCTAGCAAAACCCAGTGCTAACTATTTCAGAATCAATAAAATCAGCAGGATGGATTAAGAGTAGTTTTGCATAGAAACATGGCAAACCTACATCTTTCCTTTCTTCAAGGTCAGAAAAACTTCTACCTAGAAGCAAACCTCTTCTTTCCTTCCCAATTCCCTTCTAACAATGCACAGGACCCCCCCAAGGGAGGGAGTTGCATTAAGGAAATTTATAGAGAGTTAGGGCCTGGATGTAAATTGGACTAAAGGAATTCTGGGTCCTTGCAGGACTTAAAAATTTCCATCATGAGGCAAGGGATGTCTTGGAAAATTTAAGCTTTTATTTTTGGCAAACTGTTTTTCTTTTTCTGTTATTTTGACTATCAGAAGATCTACAACACACATCCTTGAGGAGAGTGAAGTGTTGAGAAGGGAAATATTTTTTAGGGAGGGTTTCATGGAAGTCCCAAGAAATCTCTCAGGCTCAGGTCTGTGCTCAGGGTCTCCTGAAGGGCTGTGAGAGGTGCCTGGGCCACAAGAAGTGGGTCTGGACTTGATCTGCTGCAAATAGAAATGCTTGTTAGGGAAGCAAACAGGTCATATTACACTATTCTTGTACCTTAAATAAATCAAGAAAGGTGTAAATGTGCTAGTCATGAATTTATTTCTCCCTTGGGCTACTCCATGAGATGTTTCTTTCTCTTCCTTCCCCCTCCTCATTCTACCTTTGCTCTTTTGGATGCCATCAGCTGATTGGAGGGGTCTGCTGAAAATAGAAATATTAAAAAGGCATGTTTTCTGTTTGCTCATCTGGAACCTTCTGGGGAGGATTAACTCTTTGAATCCTTCACCCCATAAATTTGGGGCTTCCACTCTAGTTTTGCCTTGCAGAAATATTGAGGCAAGAGAAGTATCAGTAAAAGAACGGAGAAGTTTTTTCTACACAGATATACTTTTGCAACCTTAATGAGCAGGTGACCTCCCTTTCTTTTTTCCTTTTAAATAGTACCTAGGATTAAAAAATCCAGGCTTTTCTGATGGAGGAAGCCAGATGCTACATAGAAAAGTTTATCACAATATGAATGCAGATTTTTGGGATGGGAAAAATAATATTGGAAGTCAAGGTTACTTTTTTATTTTTGTTTTTAAAGCAATATAGTGATTAACAAACGTTACAATGGGCTGTTTCTGGTGAAACTGGTGTTTTTAATGACCTCAAAAATGAACACTTTTCCACCCCTAGGAGCTGTTTGTTACTCTGTAGAATTCTCTGGACATAGTCTAGAGCTGCTCAATTTTTATTAATGAAAGTAAATGAGAATTTTTTAAAAAAATCCTACTACCTGCTCACTTGCCAAAGCTGGTTTTCTTGAAGCAGAATAGACACAATTTAAAAAAACCTCAATCAAGGTTTTTACTCTTTGAAGAACACAGTATTTTATGGATGTAATTTATAAGCAGGAAAGAAGAGGGCTTTTCCCAATATTATCTTTATCTTCTAGACATAAATAACAAACAACTCTGGTAATCAAAATTTACTGCAATTGTAATAGGTTTTGGCATCATTTATGTATCACAGGGAATGTAAACATAATATTGACTTTCAGGACTCAGGCCAATTTTTTTTTTTTATTTTATTTTTTGGGCTGGATTCATTTGGTATATATATGTAAAACCTCCCTTCCCCCCAGTATATTTGTGACTTTTATGGCATTGGAGAGATTAATTCTCGTAAATAACACTGTTTATATCTCCTAATCAGAAAGTTGAAATTATCTGTGACAATGTGCACACTAAAAAGTTGTATACTATGAAAATATTTCAATAATTAATGCATGCACTATCTAGAGCAATTGACAGTGAGGTCATAAACATAATGGGCCATCTGTGTTTGATTTGTATCTGAAAATGCTTAAAGGGAAAGGCAGGTAATTCAGGCTTCTCTTACAAATGTAAACAGGCAAGATTCTTCACCTTCTCAGAGGGTTGTTGAACCATTTCATTACTTTAAAGAAGAAGGGAAAAAAAGAGGTTTTTCCAGGCTAGAGCCTTTTAACACACTTGCATTTTGCTCCTGTGTTCTCTGACAAGCAGCACACAGCAGCGAGGTTTTTAGTCTTCTTTTAGAGTACACACAGGGTTGTCATTCTCCTTTATTTACTTTATATTGTTTGCTCTATAAAAAAATGCCACTTCAGGCTCCTGAGCAATCCCAGCAGCTCACTTTGCATTCTGGGGCCTGGGTTTAAATAGTTTCCTTTGGACCTTTCCAAGTTCAGATCTGCACCGGGCTGTTGAAAGACAGCAAAAGGTTTGTGGAAGGATCTGGCTCGTTGTGCCTTTCTGACCCTTCTCTGGATTTGTCCCAGCTTGTCTCCTGAACCTTTTCTCCCTTGTGAAAGTCGGGATTCAGGTTACCTGCATATCTGGGCTTGGGTTTAATTTAGCCCTGGATTTCTGTGCTGCGACGGGGACAAACGCGTTGTCCTGCTATCGTCAGGAATAACTCTTTATCTCTGGACTTATATGCATTGGCACAAAGCCAGGATCAGGCTGGAATGACTCAATAAATAAACAACCATACACCCCTCTTGTTTTCACTGCTGATCCGATGACAGTCGGGCTCCTGCTCTTGGCACCCGCCGAGGCTCTCCTGAAGGAAATGCCATTATCTTTCCTGTGCCAGCCTGAGATTAATACATTCTTAGAAATTGAATCCAGACAGGACTTCTAAATGATTTCATGTGACCTCCTGTATATCAGGGCTATTAAATACTACAAATTACCTACGATAAGACCAGAGATTGCAACCTATTTAAAACTCTGTACATTTTTTTCCCCTCTCTGCTCTGCCCTTTCTTGTTCTCAGATATTAAGTGTAGGCAGAGAATGGGTCATAGCAAGGCAGCACTAAAATCCAGAGAAACTGACTGAAATTTATCTGGGTGTTCCTGCCCAGTAAGAATTCCCTCACTGTCCCTGATAATCTCATCTGGGCTAATTTCACTCTCAGATCTGAAACTGGTGATTGAAGCCTGAATACGACAAGGAGAGACACCACTTGTGAGACCTCTTCATTGTCCCCCCAGACTCTGGTCACCTCTTCATCATTTCATGTCTAGCATTTCTAGATTTTGGATATATCCAAGGGTAAAAATACTGCCATGCAAGACCAAAAGCTGAGTTATATACCAAAGTGTGAGAATTATTCTTGACATTCCAAGTACCTGTCTAATGCTTGGGACTCTGGAGCATAGATATTTTCCTAATGATGGACCAGAGGGATAATAAAAGGGAAAAGGCAAAGCCCTAGATTCACAGATTGGTAAAGAGAAAGACTCTGCTTTATGGATATCTAGGATTTGCATTTTTCTCTCTTGCATAAGGATCCTCCTCCTTTCCCCATATCCTCTCAAACAGGAGCCTGTATGAATTGCTGGGTGTTCCCAGTCAGATGATGAAGGAGATAAATTCTACCTTGTCCAAGCCCAGTGATCTCAAAGCTTAACAGTTTGCAGCACTGAGAAATTGCATCTTACTTCAAAGCTGAGTTTCTGTAACTCCTATTTCCATTTTTTGCATCTTGTCATGTTGTTGGCAGCAAGGTCAAATGCCCCATGTTATCCAATATTCTCCCTGTGCACAGGTCCCACTGCTTAGAAATCAAGTCCTCTTCCACCTTTCTTGTTCAGCTGAGGAATTTGAGTTTTTATGTTGCACAGCAGTGCTTGTTTCTAGTACCTAGACTATTTTACTCTCCTATGGTCTTGCTTTATTATTTCTCCCATTTGAAAGTAAAACCAGACCCAGCTGTCTAACAATTTAAATTATCACTTTTTTTCAGAGCAGATAATTTCCTTCTTTCTACTTGAATCTGTCTTTTTATTTATTTATTTATTTATTTTTAAATTCTTCCTCTGAACTCCAGAGAGTTTTGGCTTCATTATGCTGAGTAGAGGTTTATTATTAGAAAAGATTAACTATTTTAGGTTCAAATGTTTTGAGACAGTTTTCCACTCTATAAAAGTAACCTTGTTCCCTAATTTTTGCATTGTTTAGCTACATGGCAGCAAATACAGCATAACAGAGTGCTCTGAATCAGAACCTCATCCTCTCCCATCACTTGCTAAAATAATAACTCTTCCTGTCATCTACAGATTTTATTGGCACAATTTTATGTGCTATGAGAAAATTTCATAATAAAGTTCATGATACTATAAACTGCAAGTTATGTCAAACCAAAGTAAAAGCTGGCACAGCCATGGTCTGTGACAGATTAGGGAAGGATTATTGGAAGGAGAACTCTGTACCTTCCTGATTTCAAAATCAGCAGTTAAAAAACATCCAAAGCTGATTTTTAATATTACTCAGTGAGGTTTCATGGTTTTTAAAATCCATATATTCCAGCATCTTTGAAAATGAGTTCCATCATTGAATTCATGCTGAGGAGAAAAATACTTTCTTGTAGCAGGTGCCCTATATTGTATTATGAAAAAGAGTGAATAATCATTTCCTACTTACCTTCTCTATTCCAGATTTTATAGGCCAGATACTGCAGGCCTCTTTTCTTTTCCAGATATTCTTTACTTCAAAGAAGCAGGAGGGTGTTATAATTTTCTGCATCTATTTTGAGTCAGAGTGACCAGAACTACCATGGATTTATACGTGACATGAGGATATTTTCTGCATTTTCTTTCTCTACTCATATTCTTGTATCTTATTTTCCCTTTTGTGGGGCACTGAATTGATGTTTTACAGTGAATTATTCACAGTCACTGAGATCTTTCTGGCACAGATGCATCTACATTGCACTTTTATTACTCTCCACCCAGTGACACTGAATTTCTCCTGTTTTTCTAACACTCTGGCACTTAGTACAGTGAGCTGTTTCAGCTTGGAGAGTGTTGGAGAATTCTCTATCATTTATCCATGTATGATCAGCATAGTTGGTGACAGACTCCTGGGGGGCTTCTGCTCTAAAACTGCCCCCACTCTGAAAACTGGGTATTTATTCTTGGTATATTATTCATCACATCTTAGGACAGCTCAGTTCAAAGCACTGAAACCTCCTCAAAACCTTTCTAAAAATCTGTGTGGCCTTGCTGGAGATGCACATGAAGTTACTGATTCCTTGGGCAGAACCTCATTGAAGGAACTATGTGCAGAGCAAGGAATGGTTCTGAATATCTCTTGGCATTAAAAGCTGTGGTGGTTTGGCTTGGTTAAATTTAAAATTATTTCAAAAAGAGAATGTGTTTTTCTACTTAAGGCTATGATCTGGCATTTGGGATATACAGGTTGTACTCCTTCTCTGCCAAAAATCTGTCTTGCTGAGCAAGTTGTTTCATCTTCCTGCAGTGCAGTTGCTCAGAGGTGCAATCATTACTTATTTCTTCCATCACCTCTCTTCAGCTTCTAAGCTTTCCAGGATAGGGACAGCATCTTTATATCTAAATTCTTCTTTAAACCATTTTGCATGGTAACTCTCCAGATGTCATAGTCTGAGCTGATAATGCATTTGTTAAGGTCAAACAGACTGATAAGAGCATTAAGTCACTGTTTTTAATCAAGCTCCATTTCACTCTTTCAGTTAATATTTATATATTTTAATTTCAGTGATACATTGTCTCAGTGAGAATATTTGTTTCGGCCACTAAGTCAAGCAGTATGTCAAAAACAAAACAAAACAAAACAAAAACCAAAAATAAACTCTGTTATTTCAAGTAAAATTAATTTGCTTTTTATTCTGCTGTTTTAAAGAAAATGGTTGGACTCTAGCAGTGATAATATCAGTAAAGAAAAAGCCAAGGGCCTTTTTCATGAGATTTCATTAAGGTGTGATAATTAAGAAAAGGGATGAGGACAAAGAATCACGGTGACTCTGCACTGAAGATGCCTTAAGAGTCTGAGTCATCACTGCTGGGTCAGTGATATAAACCAGTCCTATAAATGCAGAATATAAGATCTGGACAGGGCATTTCCTCACAATGACTATGCCAGCAGCTAATGGTCACATCCAGTGGGTCACCAGTCCTTCCTCCCTCCCTTCTGAAGTGACACCATCCCTGTTCTCACTCTGTATCTGTCATAAAGACACATTGATTTCCTTTTGGAGGAAAACACATATTTCTTCCCTCCTGCTAAGAAGATAAATCTGACAGATTTTAATCAAATGTAGTTGTTCACAACTATAGAAATGTTTCCAGTGGCACAGATGAAAACCTTTTTTTTTTTTTCCTATTCTTTTTTTTTTTTTAAGGGGGTTTCTGGAAGTCAAGTTTATTTGGAGAGTGCACCTGTGCTAAAAATTTTACTGTATGCACCAGAAGTTAACATTTGGGAATGCCCTGTGGGCAGGTTTAACTTTACTGCCCTCCAACATAATGCCTGTCTTGTAGTGGTAACCATGAATACTGCCATAGTTAAGGGTCTGTCAGTGGTTCTGTCATAAACTCCCCTGTTTCCAGGGTTTTTATAACTCAGCCATAAAAACTCTCTCCAAGCTAAAGCTTAGCTTACCAAGGCAGACCTGATTCTGATCTTGGAAAGGCAGATGATACATATCCCTCTGTCTCCTCTGAAATTAGCTATGATCCTCCAGGAAGGGCTCTCACAAACCATGGGTGCCATACATGTCCAGCAGTATATGATAGATGAAGGGGGAAGAGTGTCTTAGAAAGGCTTTCATCCTCTTCAAATGGCAAATAAATTGGCCTTTTTACTTTGAAGCAAGAGAAGTCAAACAACACAGTGCTTTCCAATTTAAATTGCATTTTTACTTTAGTCTTTTATTTCTTAAAGTAAATTTAGGAGTTCATTACTGCTTAGCCTGGGCCATAGGAAAATATCTGATAGCATTTAGAAATGTGGAAAATCATTCACTATTTAAGTATTACTCTGGATTTAAATCTGTGGGAATGAATGTGGAAATGGAAATCCTGAAGAAAAAGGATTTTTTCACTCAAATCTGAGTAGAGCCAGTGTTCAGCAACACAGAAACCATGGCTACCCTGACCTTGAAAGAAAGGGAGTGGTGTTTAAAAAGTAAAATGGCAATTTAAATTTCTGCTGATTTGTCTGTAGACTGAACTCAGCTTGTAGGCATGGCTGGCTGCAACAAGCTCCAGAAGCAGAGCAAATATAGGTGTATAATAATCATAATTTTCTATAATGGCTGCTAGTATAGATTTGGAAATAGGTTATGCATTGCTCAGTAAAATTAGAATGGGATAGATGGATGCTAACTGAACTAAGGTTTGGATGCTGTGTTAATGCACACTAATTAAAAAAAGTGTAATAATGAATGTTGGATGTATTTGGGTTGTGGAGTTTTTTTCTTTTGTGGGAGCAGGAAGAGTTGTTCAACTCTGCCAAGATATCCATGGGTTTTCCATTCTATGCTGAATTCTATGCTTTCCATTATCTCCTGATGGCTGAGGTGCTCCAGTCCTCCTTGTTCCCTTCCTGAATGCCCCAAAGCTGAATGCTCACCAAATATCTTTAATTTGAACCTGCAGGTACATCTGAAAAATGATGAAGAGAAAATAAAGTTTCCTTTTATTAAAGTTTGTTTGGCTTGACCAGGGCAATAATGAGCTGGAAGAGGGGGAGAACAATCATTCAAAGTGTGATTTGGTGTCTGTTCCTCCCCTGCTCTGGGACAGCCAATCTGCTTCATGCCTCAGCTTCATTCTTCAATCCAGAGGGGCAAAAGAGAGCAGAGGAACTGCCAATCCATCTCTCCCAAATTTTATAAGCATTTAGAAGGAAAAAAGTATGGAAAATGAAAATGAATTAGGTAGAAAGGAAAAAAAAACAAACAAAAACACACCTTTTATTTGGTATTTCTACACTGATAATGAAACATTAATTTTAAGGATCCTTTTTGGAAATGAGTCAGAGGTAAGCCTTGGTCAAAGCCATTCTTACTTTTAAACACTATTTCTGCTTCTGTGTTATGGGGAACTTTCATGGTTTGTGCCCTGAATTGGATAATTCAGGCCTTACTCCTCCTTAGATCTAGGCCAACGAGATGATCTTTTGGTGACCAAGGTCTCCTCTAACATTTGTGCCTTTATGGATCTTTTCTCTTCAAGGTATGAAGAAGTTTCTCCATTTAAGGAGTCTGGTCTCCCGGTAACCTTGGTGTGGATTTACACATTTAAGTCACATCAAATGCTAATAGGAATTCCTTGGTCAAATCCTCTGCCCTGTCCCTCTTCATGCCTCACTGGGAGAAAAGAGCCATTAGTGTGTTTAAAAGTAAATTTCAAGGTTTCCTTTTTGTGCGTTCCAATGGCCGAGTTTTATTCCTCTGGTCCTTTTTTATTTTATTGTGAGGCACCTTGAGTTATTTGCATGATAAGACACCCTGTAAATGGATTATATTGTAATGCATTGTGTAGGTTTAATGCTGACAACAGCTTGGTTTGGAAGTAAGATAGCAACTTAGATTTTTAGTTTCTGATGTGCCTGCAGAGAAATGCCTTTTGAGAAGCATGAGGCGAGGCAGGAGGGATGAGAAGGAGGCAGCTGGAGTTAAGTTGTATGAATAACGTGAGGGAGGCTGGAGTTCAGGATGAGAGGAATGCATTAACTTCTCAGCCCCCAAACTGGAGAGAATCAGAGCACCAACGCCAGTGGCTCCCCCTTCTCTGCTCTAACACTTAATCTGTTTTTCCCCTTTGGTTTTTTTCCCAAGGATACTGAAGGGATGGCAGTGCTTTTTTGGTAACAGCCTTTCACGTGGGTTGGGTGTACCTTTGCAGACTCTGTGCCTAGAATATTATGTCATTACATACTACCTACTTAGAAGCTGAAGTTGGTCCCCTGGAGAGGCCCTGTATTTCAGAAAAAAATGGTGAAATGAGCAAAAGATCTGTTTTTTGGGAAGTAGATTGCCCTTAACCCTCACTGGACCATGTAATGAGTGCTGGTGCAAGAGGTTTGGCAGTCTGAGCATGGAAAACATACACTTCCCAGGAATAGTGTGTTTAAATCCTGCCAGAAAGAGCTTGGCTTTTCCTCCCAAGGTAAGTATGGAGTTTGCATTGAGTGGGTATTTTAGATAACGCCACAAAAATATAAACTTGCTGTGGAGACTAAAGTGCTTTTCATCTCTCTGAAGTTCTGCACAAGGCTGCATTTCATGTTACATGCTTGAAATACTCTGTGGCAGTGGCAGAAATATTCCTCTTTCTCCCTTCCACTTGCAGTCATAAAGCTCTCCAGTTTTTAAAACTTTGCTCCATGTAACTCAAAGCTTGAATAAAATGATAGCAATGATGACTCTGTTTCACTTGTAGCTTTTTGCCTTAATTCTTCATGGTATCCAGCACCCCTGTGCTGGATAAAAATTTTTTGGGCATCTTTTCAGCTTTTGGCATGTACATGGCATCCTTTCACACTAATAGAACCATTCACATATCCCACATATTTTAAATAACTCTTCATTATCTATAGTGGTTGAATGGAGGAAGCTGAGCAGTCGTGCAAAATTTATGCATCACTTAAATTAAAATGAAATGCTCCTCAGAATCACTTTAGGTTTCATTTTTTAGCTCAAAGTAGTCATGAATAGCATTTTGAAAAGCACTTTGATCATTGCACTGTTAAAAAGAAAACAACAGAGGAGAGAGGGGAGTATCTTTTGGGGGGAAGCCTTTGAAATCATAAAGTGTAACTAAACTTAGTCAGCATACTGTGACCTGTCAGGAAAGAGCTGATCCTATTTAAGCTCCGCTGCATGCGGCCAAAATACTTTAAAGAGAATTGTGTGGATTTCTGTATTTCCTGACGTCAACGAGGCACAAGGGGAAGTTTGGCTGCTATTTTTTTTAAGAGAAAAAGAAATGCTTAGAAGTGCCACCAAAGCATTTCTGACTTAGGCCACTGTGCTGGTGACGCTGCAGTTTCTAGGACATATTGTCACTTGATCCAGCTCTGGGTCTGTGACAGAAAAAGGGACAGTTTGGTTTATCAATACATTCTTTTCAATTAAAATACATAGAGGGTCTTGTCTTCCCTGCTGCTCCATGGTTATGAAGAGAGAATTAGGCTCTAACCATCCCTTACGGATGAGTGGCGTGTAAATCTGGATTAATTCTGGCAATCTGAGGGAAGCAACACAAGGATCTGTCTCACTCCAGTGCATGGTCTTTATGCCTTTGAATTCCTACACTGATAAAGAGATGCTGTACAGTTCCACATCCAACACCAGGCTCAGGGCAAGAAACCTTTAATAATAGTTTAATACAACTGGTGCTTTTAAAGAGAGGAAGAGGTTCTTTGTGAAGTACAAATAAATTCTCCATCTCTCTCTGTGAAGACGTCACTAACAACTCATTTAAACTCTCCTTGTAAAAAGAGTGTTTGTGTTCTAACAAGAAGTTTTGCAATCTGGAACAAAATGTTGCTGATTGGGGAATTTGGGTCTCAGCTGCTCCTGAATGACTCCAGATTGAATTCCATTCATGACAGTGCTATCATCCCAGACTTGCATGAGGGCAATAGACCCTACATTAGAGAAAAAATTTTTGCTGAATTATTATTTGATTTAAAAACAAAAATAACCTTCAGTTGTCACTAGAAGCAGTACTTGGATGGTTTTTTGTTGTTGAAATTATCTGAAGCAGTTGCAAACAAAGCTGTGCAAATGGTATTGCTCTCCATAAAAATATCTGTCATGGGGAGTGTCCTTTCCTTTTGTAGGAACACCTGTTTGCGTGGTTTCTGCACTGTGGGGTGGGAGCACTGGATCCAAGACACCCCAGGATGCAGTAGAATATTGCAAAATAAATCAACCTGCCTTTGAAATCTGAAAGAAATTTCGCTTTGTATACAGAGTCTGATACAGCACTGCTGTTATCTGAAAGAAAAAAAGAGTGATCAAAATTGGTAATAATTCTTCCATTAAGTGGGAGATAAAACTTTAATTAAGACAGCCTACTGGAAGCTCAGGATGCTTCAAGTGTGACTAATTCTGACTGGCAAAAATATTAATTTTAACCAACATTAATTAGGGAGTTTTTCTCTGTGGCTGAGAATTTAGTTGTTGCATGCCAGTGTCCGTAGAGGGGTGTGCATGGACGTGCACCTTGCAGAGTGTGGCACATGGTGAGACATCATGAGGGGTCTCACACGTCCCCCAGGATTTAATACAAGGTGGTTTGGGGTCTGAGCAATGTGTCTGAAGATGTGGAAAGATGAATTTGTCACTGTGATGAACACACATCAACACCAAAACCCCAGTGGCCAGCATTGGCTGTTCATCCGTGGGGCTGCACCAGCACCTTCCAGTGTCTCACCAGGTGGGCACGGATTTGGGATTTCTCCATTTTTGTGTGCCAGGGTGAACTCTTGAGAGAGTCCACCAGGAGCTCTGCATCCAGCTCTGAGACCCCCAGGATAAGAAGGATGTAGAAGTGTTGGAGTGAGTCCAGAGGAGGCCATGAAGATGATCCAAGAGCTGGAACACCCCTGGAGCCAGGCTGAGAGAGCTGGGGTTGTGCTGGAGAGGAGAAGGCTCTGGGGAGACCTCACAGCACCTTTCAGTGCCTAAAGGGGCTCCAAGAGAGCTGAAAGGGACTTTTGACAAAAGCATGGAAGAGTAATGGCTTTAAACTGAAAGAGGGCAGGGTTAGATGAGATACATGGAAGAAATTCTTCACTGTGAGGGTGGAAGAGATCCCTCAAAGTGTTCAAGGCCAGATTGGACAGGGCTTTGAGCAACCTGGTCTCATGGAAGGTGTCCCTGCACAGGCAGAGGAAGAATTTGATCCTTAAGGGTCCTTCCAACCCAAACCATTCCATGATTCTCTGAAAATCTGACCCCACTAGTTCAGGCTCCTGGCAACTGCAGGGAGAGGTTCCAGCTCTGAATTTCCCCTTCAGCTGAGGCATCTGGGGCTGTTTTCCTCTTCCAGAGCCCTGGAGTTTCCCCCATGGCTCGCAGCCTCACGGGACTGCACAGCTGCTTGTCCTAGAGCCAGATCAGACTGGGGTCAATGGCATAACTCACCCTCCAATTTTTGGGGACTAAGGTTACACCGCTGACGTTACAGGAGAAGTGCTAAATGGCAGAATCAGCTGGATGGAGTGGCTACTTTAGAGTATTTTAGCCCTGTGGCTTGAGCATTTGGGTTATATTTTAGCAAGCAAGATGACCATTCTTTACAGATATTAAGAATGCAGAGCCTTGTGAATAGCGGAAAATCTAACATTTCATGGATATCAAAACTCACGCTCTTTTTTCCACAATACTAGTGTGTTGTAATTCTTTTTTGCCCTTTATTATCCTTTTACACTGCCACAGAATGTACTTTCATCTTTTGGAAATGACCCTTTAATGCGGTGGCTAAAATTTAATTTAGGATCTTTTCTTTTAAAAAGGGTGTGCTTTCTTGCATAGGAATAGCAATGGGGCTTCCATGGAGTTATTTTTGTGCCTGTTAGAGCATATTTCTGAAAGATATTTATGAGATTTTTTTTTCCTGACTGCTCAATCTGCAAACTCTGCTCAACCTTGGAGACCAGGCTGTGTTCCTCCTGAGGTGTGAGCTCTTGTTACCAACACAAATTCTTCCAGTGATGGCTTTGTTGCCTCCTCCATGCTAAAACAAGCATAAAGCAACAAAAATTTAATTTTCTTTGTAAGATATGGAAAGAAACGCGATTTTAAAGCACCTTCGACAATCCGTTCGGGAAGCAAACTGCTTTTTTTTGAAAAGAATTATTTCTTTTTCCCCAGTGTAAAACAGAACTTTGAATGAATTTTGAATCTCAATTACCATCCTGTGTGGGCTCTAACATGAAAGTTGTTACTACTTTCAACTTTTAGCTGCTTTCAAATAATGTTTAACTGGAACATCAGAGTCCCTTCAGCTGGTCAGAATAATTTCAGTTCCAAATATCTTCATAAAGAAATGCAAGAGCAGATGTTTGTATCTTTTTATTGTCTCATTGCCTAATTTACTCAACTGCAGTAGCTACAGAGAACTTTTGCCTCTATTACTATAACTTTTAAAAATGGTTCTCTTTGGTTATCAAAGTTTTCCTCCATTCCAGCTACTGATTTTATTGCCTAATGCTGGCAATACTCTGTTATCTTTATCTCATCTTGATCTATGCTTTTTATTTGAGTTGCAAAAGACCACAGCCACAATTCAGCCTAAGAAGATAAACTAAAGTAATTCAAGCCCAGTGAATGGTTTTATTCTCTTGTGTTCGTACTTTCATAACTTTCTACTCGTCTGATCCATTTTCAGCTGTAATGTACATATAATCAACCTTTTCAGGCTCCTCACAAGAAAAGCTTTTGTTCACTGGGCAGTAATCAGTATTAAAGGCCTTTAAAATGGTGAAAGTCAATGACACTGGAGCATTGTCCAGATGCATTGTTGTTGATGAGGAGAACTGATATTTCTGTGAAAGACCAATTTCATCTCAAAGTTTCTTCATCTGCCGTGATCACAACATTTTCCACACATTGTTCTCCACAATCATGTAAGTTGATGTCCACCTCTGATATTTCATTCTGGCTTGGGTAATTTTTTCCCCCAGAATAACTACAGAATGATTTGATGGCTTGGAATAAAGCATTGCATAGTCTCAGTCCATTAATGGAGCCTCTACAGACACCATTATATATGAGCTATATATATTACAGCATTTGAATCAGTGTAGAAAAAAGTCTTACAGCAAGAAGACACTTGATCACAAATATAGTTGTGTCACTTGAACGTTTTAAATGTAAAAGAGCATCACTTTAGAAAAGAGTAAGAGGAGTGAAACAGTCAGTTTGTTTTTTTTAGGGGAACTCTGTAGTACAGGCCTAATTATAAACCTAAGACTGGTTCCAGAGCTTTAAAAATACTTTAAAGTTAAGCTTGTGATATGAAATCTTGATATTTGCTATTGTCAGGGGGATACTCATGTATTCTTCTCCCAGCTTTCAAATGTTTATTTTTTGACCCATCAAAAATCACACATAGATTTATCCCTTGGTACTGTCCTAAGTCATATTTAGATGCAAACATTGCTACTTTTTAAACTAAGTCAAAGGCTGTTAGGTGCAATGGCTTTTGTTAGAGCCCACAGCAAAGCTGGAAAAGCAACCACTGGGCATGGGAAGCCTTCATAATGTCTGAAACTCAGCAGCAGACTTGGCTAAATACAGCTGAAAACAGTTGCCACATGCTCCTTGTATGAGTCAATCACACATTTGCTGACAGGGAAATGGTTGGCATCCACAAGAAAAGACTAAAACAAAACCTTCTCTTCTTGTTTTCCCATTTATTTTGTTTGAAACAAATATTAAACACCTATTTCCCAATACTTCCTTTTTTGCCCCCCTCTAAGAGAATAAGTAGTAGTTTGGACTTCTCCCCTTATTTTTCTTTTTCCCTCCTTCTGCACTCCACATCCTTCTCCTTATTTTTCCTATTTTCAGACTAATTCTTACAAATTGTTAATTCTGGAGAACTTACAAAGGAAAACAAGGGAAAACTGAAACTCTCTGAAGTCGTTAAAGTAGTTTCATTTTTCTTTCTGCTGTTACAGCTTTTCCAAACCAAACTGAAATTTTGGATATTATTCATTTATTCAAATAAAGCAACAAAAAGGAAAAATGAAAGGAAATGGACAGGCAACAAAAAGAATCCAGTGCTTGCAAAAATATCATATAAACAGTAGAAAAAAAATGTTACATTTTGTACCTTGTCAAGGGGAAAACAATGGAGTTTTGAAAATTTTAATGAAAATTTTTTCCATTTTTCAACTGTTCTGAGAAGTCCAAAGACCTCAGCTGTTTTCATCACTAGTGTTACTGCATTTCTACTTGTCTTGGATCTTGCTTTTACAAGATGCTATCACAGCTATGGTGTGTCTCTTCTGAATTAACTGAGTTTTCAGCTGCATATTTTAAGTCTATGTGAGTCAAACGCTCATTGGACTCATCAGTCATCAGCCCTATATATCAGTAATGCCAACTTTGATACTAAGATGACTCAAGTCTTAATTATTTTGAATAACAAGTGTGCTCTTGTGGTAGGACAATATGATTTTGCTTGCTACAAAATGGACCAGCAGAAAGTCGCCACATAATTCAGGTTAGCAAAGCTATCAGGAAAATGCATGTTGGTACAAAATTGTTTGTGCTTCATTATTTTCACATGGATGATTTTCCCCCCTCCTCCACTAATGAGTCCATTATGCAATTCCAGGCTTTGGAGATAACAGGTAGTTGAAAGTTTAAACATGACAATAAAGTACATAATTTAAAGTTAATTTTATGCTGTAAATTTATTTCACCTGTAGGGAAATATGAAAAATGCCTAGGATCCACCAGAGAGGCTGTGGCTATGTTATTTTCTGGTGATTACAGTTTCCTTTTTTGATTGTTTGACATCTGTAATTCAACAGAACACTGACAGTGCTGCTTTGTGTGGCTGCAGAGTTGTGCTGGGCAGATCACAGTGCCCTCAGTGGTGCCACATGTTCACATCCTCTTCAGACTAGGCCAGTGAGTGGAATAAAATTTTTGGGCTGTAAATGCCTTTCCTGTCCCAGATTTACGAAACACCTGAATGGTTTGACACCCCAAGAAATTGCCAGGAAATAGCTGGTGCTGATATTTCAAATAGTCTCATACCAAGCTGCTTTGGAGTCTCTCTGTGCTGCTCTTTGGCTCACTGGAGACCTTAACTCCACTTACATCAAACACAGCCAGGCATCTCTTATTTGCAATCTTTAGATGTTATCAAGGTGGTTGCTATGTTCTAACGTCTCTCAGATCCATGTGACCAGGAAGGCCATTGTGCAGTTGTTGTCCCCACCTCTATATCCTGTAGCTACATGTTAGTAAGTGGAATTATTCAGCAGTTTTACAACTGCTTTTACCATCAATTATATTACTACTTCAGTGAGCAAAGTTTCACTTCCGAGTTAGAGTCTTTGGAAGTTTTTCTTTCCTTTCCTGAGATGTGAAGGTGTCCAGAGTATCCATGTTGTAGGCTGGAAACAGCAAAGTTGTGTCCCAAATCCCCCTCAGAGGAAAATAAATTGTTTCTAAGAAGAAGTTGCCTCTTTCAGCTCAGATGGAAAACTGGAGAAGATAAAACATAGAGGAGCATGTGGACCACACAAAAAGTAAACAGCCACCTGATCTTTGGCCTGATCCAAACAAATGCTGTTGAAATAATTGAAAATATGCCAACTGACTTCTGTGGGATTTGCAGCAGGTTCTAAGTTGGCAACTACTCTTTCCAGCAAACAAATCTTGTCTACTTTTACATCTCAGGCTTGTAGTTAATCAAGTTACCGAGACAGAAATGTCTCTGGCATGAACATGTTTCTCTGTTTCTCTTCCCTGCAACTAATAATGTTTCCCCAGGAATCGCTTCCAAAAGACTCAAAGGCCAGTATTTAGATAAGCAATATCAAAATGCTTCAGCATTAAGCTCTGGTAAGTATTTCCTCCTGTTTGTTGTAAGAAAAAAGATTTTACACAAGCCATGTAGTCTTAACTTTCACCAAGTTAAATAAAGGTTTAGTAAAAGGATTTTGTGCCCTTTTAACCCCCAATAACCAGAGTGCATCCTGTGTGACCATTCATTACATATGAAATGGCTGTAATTTATACCAAATGGGGTAGGTGAATTAAAACAGAGAGATACCATCGATGATAAAAAGATAACACTTCTCTGTAACAGATGCTTCATTTTATGATGGAAATGGGGAAGCTGAATGCTGCAGGTGCTGGGCTGACACTGGGCCTGTGGAGAATCATTAGAGCCTCCTCAGAGATCTAGGTTTACTCTGTGTTTAATCAGCCACAGTCAGAAGAAATGGCTTCATTTCAGCTTGATGAGAGCCAGATTACAAAAGGAAGATAGATGGCCAATAAGGTTCATCACTATAAGCATATTGTCTTAATTTGAAGAAACAAGCTGGCATTCTGTGCTGAGGAAAAGTGAAGTGCAATATGGCTAGTATCAAACCCTGGTTATTCCAAGTCTCTGTGCTCCCCACAATGAAAGTATTCTGGCTGCTCCTCCTTTGACTGAAATATTGGAAAACAATATACTGCAAACACTGTAAATGACCACATTTACTCAGGAGATATCACTGCTTTGGGTTCCATAATGCTGAAACCCCTTGAAGTAGTTTTGCTCATCTTAACAACTCCCCAGCCACTTATTTATGCATACATATATCATAAACACAAATGTATTTGTGTGTCTCCATGAGTGAAAAGGTTCAAAATGACTATTGATCAAAAAAAAGGGTCTCTGAGCATAACATGAACACACACATCCTAAAAGGGTTGGGGTGCAGCCATCTATCATGACTTCCCACGACAGCCATGGGGACAATGAGGCTGTCAGCTGGGGCCTGAAGGGGGATGGGGCTTTCTAAAAAGATAGGGACCCAGAGCAGGGAACTTGTCCACACAAAAGATAAACAGAACTGGAGCCCTCTGCTTCCCAAATGAAACGAGTGATTCATTGCTGTTGCTCAGCCTAGCCTTGGTGCTGGGTTTTTTCCCCCCTTGTGCACAGAGTTTTTGTATAATCTGTTTCTTCAGTGCTCTCCAGAAGGAAGAGAGAGCCTGGGAGCTCTCAGGGTAAGAGTATGGGAGCCTACACTGTGATGGGAACAGCACAGATTTTATTGGATATTTTACAGTGGAATCCAGATGGTTTTATTAAAGTCAGAAACCTTTAGTATCAGGAAATCAACAAATATCTAAACTGTGATTTTTCAATTAATTTTGAATTGTGATTCCATAGCATTTTTGTCTTCAATGGCAGATTAGGCACACTAACATTCATGTTTTCATATATAAATTGCCTCCCATAAATCTCTAAAAAGATATTCTCTGCCTCAAGACCAAACAAAAAATTTGTTCATAACCTGAGGTGCAAAACTGCTCGATCTTATAAGTAAGGTAAATTTGGAATGGTAGAATATGAATCTCTGCCCCAAAAGGAATTATTAATTTGTGGAGGTCAAGAAATTTTGAGACTGCAAATACTTGGGGGAGAAGTGTACAGTCAGGTTTGATTTTTTATTTTTTTTGTGGACAAAAACAGCTGAGAAGAGTGTTATGGAGGATTTTTATAACTTGTAAATGTCTTGGAATAAAAGAAGAGTTTTGTGTCTTAATGCAGTGGATGAAGAGGAGGCACTTATGGAAAATATGAAGCAAAGGAGTGATAAAGTCAGAACTGGGCTTGAAGTTGGTCATAAATAGTGTTTTAAGCAAGTCCCAGAAGATACTGTGCTTTGTGTGAGGCATGCACTGCCCAGAAGGGTCACCACAGCAGAGGAAATGGAACAAAGATGAGCAGAGGACTTCTCAGAAGCCAGGATCTGAATAAGTATTATGTGATCAAATTATGTTATGCAGAACTGTAGCTTGCTTTTGTCCTTACACCGAGAACATTGCTGGTTCTTTTGGTTTTCCTTAAACTCACTTTATAAAAACCAGCTTACTTATTTTTTTTCCACCTTCCTTTGTTCTAACTTCACCCCTCCTTGCATGTTAAGATGAAAGTGAAGCAACTCCCACTGATTTTACAGGTCTGAAGGGAATTAGGTATTTGACTCAACAAAATTATCCTTCCTCCCACCCTTTTTTTCCCCCCTGGAACACTGAGGGAACACACTCTCTTGTCCCTCACAGATTTTCCTAAGGTCTGTTTGGACTCAGAGCAGGGAGCTGACAAGCAGGGAGCCCCTTTTGAGCTCAGCCCCACACATGTGTGTTTCTGCAGGACCTGCCACGCTGCCAGCCTGGGACAGCTTGAGCAGCCACCTCCCTTTATGGCTGCACTGACACAGCCCTGCAGTGAACCATGAGACCCTGCAGGGTTCAGAAAGGTGCATTTGTGTAAGGGAGACTTTTTTCCTTCTGGAGTAAACCAGAGCCTCCAAGAAAATCTGCACAAACACGTTATTGACTCGTCCTTTTCCCTAAGCAAGGAGAGCTGGGTTTTTCAGAAACCGACCCGCTGGAGCATTTGCAAAGTGGAGACTTAGGAAGCTTAACAATGGGTAGAAATATTATCATCAGCTATCAGGGTAACATTATCCAGCCATTCCCACCCACAGATACACACACAAGCTGGATTTCGGCTCGAAAAGCCCTGCAAATAATGCACTGAAGGTGTGTGGTCCTCAAAGTGTTTAAATGTTTGAAGATGAAGTGAGCAGGAACATCTTGCGTGCACCAGCTGAGAGAGGGTTGGGAGGAGTGGGGGGTGGATTTCCCTGGACAGATGATAATTCTCCATCCTTCTATGTGCTGCCAAACTACCTCAACTGGTGGGGGTTTATAAACTTTTTTTCTGGTCTCTGAAGAGCAGCTTTTCTAGTGTTTTTGGAACACATCAAATGCAGTACAATTAAACAGGAGAGAAAAAAAATATTCCCAGGGCCCTTCATTCCCTTCCTTTCCCCTGTCAAGATATTACTTAATTTAAATGCTGCCAAAGTTAATAATGAAAGACGACATCCTCTGGTGTGTCAGAGCTCAGTGCCCAAGAAGAAAAGCAAGAGTGCCTTTCGGCGCTCCTATCTTTGCTAAATTCAACCTGGAAAAAAACTAGAGCAGATTCAGGGATACTGTAATTAGCAGGATTTAAAATGATCTCTGCAGGTCACTTTTCTTGGCCCAGAATTGCCCAAGAACTCGACACCTGAACCGAATATCTGAGGAGCCTGTGCCATCACATGGTGCCCACAGTGTGAGGCTGGAGGTGCCACCAAGGCAGGTAACCCTGGTGTGTGCCACCCAAGGGGGCTCCAGGAAAACAAACTGCCTTGGAACAACAGCTTTCCCTTCCAAAAGTGATGGAAAGTGGGCAGAGCACAGTTCAAAGATTCATACCAGGATTTTGTGAGTAAAACCACAGGGCTCTTTGAAGGGGAGGAAGGAAGGGAGTTGGTGCTTGTTGAGGACCTGGGAGGTTTTGGGGTGAAGGAGGTGGCAGGAGTGAAGGGAATCTTCACATTTTCTCCCTACTCCACATTCCCACAAACCTATTACACTGCTGAGGCAGTGAACAGTGCTAGGCCTCACTTCATTGCTTTTTCCTAAACCCCCCTCGAAACATTTTTCCCTTTTCTAAAAATAATTTGTATGTGAATCAAAGGGGGAAAAGAAAGGTAATGCACAAAGATACAGAGCAGCTTATTAATTAGTGTGAGGTGCTCTCAGTGCTCCTGTATATATGGAAGGGCTAAAAACGTAAAATACTGAGGTGACATTTTAGCAGCTGCTGGGCCTGTGGAGTGTTACTGTGATGTGCAGAGCCCCCTTATTGGGTAGCTCACTCTCAGTGTCATCCCAGCTGGGTTCTCACAAAAACAAATGAGAGTTGCACCAAAAAGATTTGAGGTTTTGACACTGAAGCTAGGGATTGTGATCTGTGCTAGCTTTGTACACTGAGGAATATTCTCCCACAACTTATCCATGTGATATTTGGTGGGTTTGCCTCCCCTGTCCTCAGTAAGAGCAGCCTGTCTCTAGCACAGCAGCCTGTGGAGGTGTGATGGTACAAAATGAATGTCCTTCCCAGGGAGAACCTCCCCAAGGTGGCCCTGGCTCTCCCTGGGCTGTAGCAAGGCAGTCACAGCCCCTGCTCAGAGAGCACAGGAGGTTTTCACCTGCTAAAGGTCAAGGTCAGACCTGCCTGGTGCAGCCCTGCACACCTTAATCACAGCAGCCTAATGGCCTTGCTGTGCAGCTGATGGAGCAGAACATCATGTGATGTCTATCACCAGCTTCCACCCACAGCTCAGTCCTGCCCTCAAAGCACACCTTGTGCTCCTCTCTCTGGGCCTCAGGAAGAGGTTGTTACCACCTTGTGCCTCTGATACAGAAACCTGGAGCAAGGGGAGCCCCGAAATTGCAGGGAGGTGGGAACCCACTGAGGCAACCCCAAAAGGGAAATACAAGAGTGTTTTAACCCAGTGACTGCTCTGCAGCAGATACTGTTTGTGGGAAAGGCTTTTCCTCTCTTCCATCTCTGGATAGAGTCTCTCTTCTTTCACCTTCAGCTGTGTGAGCTTGCAGTTTAAAAGGAATAGAGCAGAATAATGACCCAATACCTAAGTTATTACTGGAATCAGCTGAGGAGCACCTCATATATGTGATGAAACAGAAAAGCTGCCTTTGTCTTGCACAGCCAAGAACAGGTTAAATTTTTCTCCTCAATGCAGTCAACAACATTATACTGAGAATAATTCAGCTTTTATCTGTCTGTAACCATTCTTCCCTAAATAATTTCTGTTTATCAGCTACAAGTTTTAAGGAGTTTGTGGCTGGTGGGTTTGATGAGTGATCAGGACCTGTATGATACCCAAAAACACCAAAACAAAGGGAAAGTTATTACTAGTTTTGAATGATTTCTGAAACTATTTACTTGCTGAAATATATTTATATTGTGCAAGTCTTCTAGGAAACGGTGAAAGGCCATGCCTGGATCCATTGCCCATCTGCTTTGTACCTGTTTTCTTGCTGTATGTCCCCTTCTTTCCCTGCTAGGCAGTGGGTAGAAAAAAGGCTGGTAATTTATGACTCCTGTTAATACTGTAGGCTGGATGTGTTGACAATATATCAATAATTATTTCTGGTGAGACCTGAACAGTGTAGCATGGGTCTCTGTAGGATGACTCATTTTACCTGAAGACAGATATGTGTGACCTGAGTTTTATGACAGATGTCAAATATATCGAAATGTGGTGTGAGGGAGATCATCTTATTGGCAAAGTAATGAGAAGCCAGTGGGAAGATTAATGTTAAAACTGAATTGTGTGGTGCCTCCTTCACTCTGTGTTTCTGATAACTGGTGCTGGGGCAGCAGGGAAGGGGTTATCCTCAGCCTTGTGTGGGCCAAAAGTGGGAAAAGTTTGGAGGAACAATAATATTAACCAATGTGGTACCTTAACTGTCATGAGGACATCAAAAACAAGCATATTTCTGAATGGGAAGGAATTGCTGGGGGAAGGTTGGCAAATGTGGCAGGGAGAGGGGAACAGCCAACTAACCAGGATCTTTGAAGGTGATTGCTGTCTTGACAACTTACATGGGTCTTTTTTCAGTGAGTGCTAAGCCTCCCACCTTGGGAGAGATCAGCAGAGATCAGTCCTGGGAGGCGTGGGCTCAGAAAGCCTCTCCTCCTGCAAGCCCAGCACAAGGAGTGTTCCTCTGCAGAGCTGGGCTCTTTGCTGCTGGAAAGCACTTCCCTGTCTCAGGCTCCATCATCACTGCACCTCCCTGGCATCTCTGGAGGCCCAGGGTGGGCAGAGTGGTCTTTAGGTGTCATCAGAGCAGTGGATAGAAAGCAACAACCACCACACTGTTCTGCTGGTGAGCTCTCCCTCCACATCCCTGGAATCCTGCTGATCCTCAAGACACAGGAGTTCCAACAGAATGTTCAATAAGAGCTCTGGGTGCCAGCCTTGCCCTGCACATATGGCCCCCCTTTGCTGTTGCAAAGATCACCTCTTATACAGAGAAGTCCAAAGGATTAATAATCATAAACTCATCTAGTCAAAGAATGGTTTGGATTGGAAGGGACCTTAAAAATCATCTTGTTCCACACCCTGCCCTGGGCAGAGATGCTACTCATTGTCCCAGACTGCTTCAAACCCTGTCCAGCCTGGCCTTGAGCACTTCCAGATATGGGGCATCCACAATTCTCTGGGTAACCTGTGCCAGGGCATCAACACCCTGATAGCATGGAGTTTCTTCCTAATATCCAATCTAAATCTTCCCTTTTTCAACTTAAAACCATTAACTGTTGTTCTATTAAATTGTTATCTCTCCATCCTTGCTCCTGATGGAAAGATGGTAAAGAGCTGCCTCCTCTGGCAACAAGGAAGAAAGTCTCATTTCTGGAGGTAGGAAAAGGGACCCACTCTGTGTCTTAATCATATTTGGTTGTGCAAAAACACTGTTAACTCCACAGGGAGGGAATTTTCTGTCACCCAAAACTGCAACATTATGTGTGGAGCAAAAAAAGCCTTCAATATTATTCGAGGAGCAAGGTTTTGGGAAAAGCCTGCATTAGAATGCATAGATTTTTTTCTTGTTTGTGCAAGAAGGGCGCCTTTAGAGTGACACAGGTGCTTCAATGTAATAACAAGGTCAAGCTTGAAAAAAAATTATATACTTTGAATAATTGAGCTGTATTTTTAGCCCTCATTTTGTGATCTGTGTCACATATATATACGTGTGTGTGGCTCATTTCCCTGTTCACCAGAGACTCTTTTGCCATATTCAGGTTTGCTACCTAGAGAAGAGGCACATGGGCACTTGGTGAGCTAAAGGCACCTTTTGACTTCTTTCAGCACAAAAAGAGTTGCAGGATTTTTCTTGCTTTCTCTTTTCTTTGGAAAAGTCATGATTATGATTTCACCACAAATAGGACAATTTTCTTTCATTCAGCTCTAATAGTGGCACAAATTTAACTATATTGTGCTAGCAGGCACTGATATATTAATTAAAATATAGACTAATTATTTACCCTAGTTAGTTCACACAAATCTCAGTAGTGTAATCAGTGGACTCCCTTAAGGGTTTTTGTCATATTCAGCAATTGAAATGGTTTCTCTTTTTCAGTCTATTCAGGAACAGAATCAGTTTGGGGTTTTTACTTTCAGGTTGGTGCTTTAGTGGCCTCCGCAGCCTTGGTCTGTGCAGAGGGGTTGTGCAGCCACAGCCACACTTACTGGTGCTTATAGGTGAATAAAACCTTCAAAAAAAGTTATCCTAGTTCCTGTGGCATTGTGGTGAAGTGCCTCTTCCCAGCCCAAATCCGAGGAAATTCCTGACCTCGTGCTGGTTCCTCTGCGGTACGTTTGGTCACACATAGCCAGGATGGTTTCTGGGAAGTGGTGCTCTGATGTTCTTCAGCATGAACAGATGTGGAACAATGTTTACATGGGGGAAATGTTCAGCCTGCCTCGTAAGGAAAGGAAAGGAATGTGTCCTGGCAGAGCAGAGGCAGAGCACTAGGAAGATGTGGATCTGAGCCTTTATTAAAAGGACAAAGGAATCTGACATCTGAGCTGCAACCCGACTTGGGATGCCCAGCTTGTATATACTTAAGGCTTATTTGATGCCAGGTGTTTATTTTAAACACAGGTGGTGTGGAAGTTGCAGATGACCTCGTTGAAAGGGAGGAAAAAGCGTTCCAAGCAAAGGGGTGAAGGAGAGGAAGGATGAAGTGAGTCTGAGTAGGACGGAGACTGACCCAACCTGCAACTTACAGCCCTGGCAGCCTCATAAACACCTTTTGTTCCTCCAGCATACAGCCATCAGTCCTCAAATCCTGTCTCCAGAGCATGGAAAATAGAAAAGAGCAAGCCAAGATTTCCTAGTTTTTCTCCCTTTGTGCTTTTCTTTCTGTGCCAATCCCTACTTTCTCATCTTCCCTCCACTTTTCTCTTTTTCTCATCAAGAAGACCGAGCAGCATTGAAGAGAAGAAATTGCATCATCTAGCTGCTGGAAGAGACAGCGATGAAACTGTGCAGCCCTTCATATGTACAGTGTAATTAAAAGTTGTGTCTTTCCCCTTATTGAGGAGAGGGGCTTGACCAAAACAATTTGGGGTATGGAATACCAAGCCCAAGCTGACTGTTGTTGGTATCAGCAGTGTGGGTGGCACCTGTGAACCAAGTTCTCTATAACCATTGGAGGTATAGCCTTCTTTAAATATATACTTCCTGCAAACAAGCACTGAAAAGATCAAACAGAAATTAACACTCAGGCTGAGAATGAGACTTTCTCAGTGAGACAGTGTAAGACTATTTAAAAGCCTGCCCTAAACAGCCTGCCCATCAGCGTTCCTGGTAGTGCAGCTTGTGTATCTTTGAAAATCAGGCACCCTTTAAGCACATTTTCATCATACTATAACCAACATATATTTATTATATTTCCTTTCCCTGTTCTACTTCTGGTTTAACCATGTGTGAACCAAGCTAACATGATTAGACACCTTGTTTTTCAGCAGTCATTTCTGTTTGCAGTCTTCCATAAAGTGCTTCAAATGAATTTTAATATGTTGATGGTACTTACTGGAGAGATTAATATTCATAATAAATACCCCTTAGAAATAGTCTTCAGCAAATCCTTTTGACAGAAGAGTCAGGGCTGCTAACAACAATAACTACTACAAAATGTAATTTGGTCAATTACTTTAATTAAATTTCACTCTGTAATGTCTTCTCATTTATATAGTAAACTAATAGGGAAAAAGTACATCATCCTTATTTGCCCTCACTTAAATGCCCAAAACTGTTTCCTTATGTTTTGCTTTACCATTTGCAGCTCTCTCAGCTTCTTGGAACATTTGAGATAATTATGGGTTTTGCAAATAAAGCTTATTCTTCACCAAGAAAGGTTGAGACTTTTGAGTACGCTTTCCTAGAATAAAAAACCTTGACTACACAGATCCTAATCAGGTATTTACAGACTGGCTGATTTTGGATGGTGCCAGCATTCCAGTGTAAATGGTAAAAGTGTCTACATTTCATCAAATGCTTTTTTAATTATATTGTTTGAAATTGGAGTAAAAAGGAACGCAGCTGTCTGGAGATTTTGGTACCATACAGGTTATAATGAACTCATGAGAAATAACATAGCAGTCTCTTTAATGCACTTTATTGCACTGAACAAGGAATTTTACACTGTGGGCTACATTCTCAGCTGGGGTAAATTGCCATATCTCTGATTTCCTCACTGTACAACAGCCTGGTTCTGAGCCCCTTGCTCAAAAAAACACAACTCTCATTTTCAACAGTTCATAACAGGAGAGGATTTGGCCTGGGTTTATTATGGTGCAATTGTGTGTAAATATTAAGGTCATCTGTTATCTGGAAAAATGCATGAATTAAGTTAAAATTGGTAGCTCTGAGCCCACTGTATCAGTAAAATCAATAAAGCTGTTTCCATGAGCACTGTGAATATTCATGTCAGCAATCATAATAAGACATATGGGAATGTGAAGCATGCACGTATGACAATTTAGTGATAATTTTAGGGCAGGCTTTGTTTTGGGGAGCTGGTGCTGTAATTCCTCTGCTACAGCACTAGCAGCAAGTAAAGCTTCAAGAGGGAGAAACAATTCATTTTTATTATGGGGTGAACTGGGGAGGGGCCGCGGAGGGAACCCTTCTTAGATGCTGAAGTAGAAACCACAATTTTTTCCCCTGTGGTTTCACAGAACTCCTGTAAACTGCAGCAGTTTCTTCAGCGGGCTTCCAATTTCCCTGCCAATGCTATAAATTTTGTTGGGAAGATGAAGTCCTACAGTGCAATTAACTCCAAAAGTGGTACAAAGCAACGGCACGCAGATACTGCAGTACTTAGCACTTAACTCTGAAATTCTGATAAGCCCTATCAACTCAGGGTTGTGTTTAATGTTCACTCCTGCTTATATACTGAAGATACAACCTAGCGGTCACAGTGTTAACACTCCCCAATATCTATTACAATTAGTTTTTGATTAAGAAGCCTAGCATGGCTTTTGAAGCCTTTTATGTTGTGTCAAATGGCTAGTGATGGAGTGAGATGCACAGACACCTCCCAGTAACAAAGCATCTTGTAAAAGGTTTCAAGTGAACTATTTTATCATCCTAATGGAAACCAGATGACTCTAACTCCCCCTTTAATTTCAACTATTTACTGAAGAGTCCTTGTTTTGAATTACTTAAAGATTTATTCCAAACCACTATCTCATGCATTAAGAATCACTAATAACAAAGCCATTCTGAGCAGAGCAAAGCTTTTAAAGAATGTGACTATGCCATTGCATTTATTCTTAAGTTTAAACCACGTTTTTTAATGGCTTTCACATTTTTATTTGCCAGTTTATTTTCTTAGTGTGTTTATTTTTATATTTTTTTTCCCCTTGAAATCCCAAACACATTTTTCTACAGCCATTTCCAGCTCACACTGCATTTCCCTGCCCTGCTGATGGGCACCGCAGGCTGGAGCTCGGATGGCAGAGCAGAGCCTGTGCGTGTGCTGCTTCCTCCCATCCTCCAGACAGCCTCTATTTTGGATTTCCTCCGTGGGTTTAGCACAGGAAGGGCTGCCAAATTAGGGCCTTGGGGAAAGTTGTGTCCACCACGCACAGCTCTGTTGTTTCTGCTGAGCAGTAAAATTTTCAGGGGACGAAAGTGTCGCTTCGTGTTAGCCGTTGTGGCCTGATGGCCGGAGAGACCCCGGAAAAACAGGAGCACCAGGGGGAATTTGCTGCTTTGCCCTTGCCCACTATCTCTTTCAGGCTCACCCCTTCCTCCCAGGCACATCTCTCCCTGCATTGCTGCAGAAGGAACCCTGAAATCACGGGGATTAAGTGGATTAGTGGTGCAGAGCGAGTCTCCTCTCGCTGCTGCTGCAGTATCTGCTGCCTGGGGTGCAGACCTCCCCATTTCCGTGGAGCCTTGCAGAGACACAGAAATTGCTCTTAATGAGCACAGCCATGAGCTGGTTTTCATCCCAAAATGTGACACTGTTATTTACATCTGTCACTATTGTACTGAGCTCCCCTGCTCCCTGTGGACGCTATCTTCTAAGATGTTTCAGGCAACGCAGCTGCAATATTCTTTTGCCAAAATGCCCTTTTGGCTCAGAGTGTAAAGTTCTTCAGTACACATTTTAGTGGCATAAAAAGGATTAAAAAAATGGCATAGTTAATAATTGCAGATAGATTTTTTAAGGTAAATTCATGAGAAAAAAAGACATGTAAAGGAAGAAGAAGGTGGAGAAATATGGCTGTCCAAGAATAAAAGTAAGGTTGTATATTAAAGTGTAGCCATTAAATGTCTTAGAGAACCTTAGCTGTATTGAATAAGGAATTTGAACAAATAGAGGATGGTCTATTTCTAAAAACATTAAACAGAGTTTTGTTGCAATGAACATCAATAATTATTGACCTTTTGCTATCATGAGTCTCTTGAGCCACAGAAACAAGCAGTTAACAAATCAGACACCCAGACCAGATGGACAGATCTTCATCCTTCACAGAGGTTTCTGCTATGTGAAAATGTATTTTCCAATCTAGGTTAAGTCTAGAGGTCTTTAGTAACTCTAGGCCTGTACTGGTCTTTGGACAGAACGAGAGTTCATGGGATGAGTGGAAGGAAGGAGTGAAATGTTTTAGGACCTTAGGTCATACAAGGACAAAGGGGAATGGCTTTAAACTCAAAGAAGGCTGGCCTAGATTAGATATTAGAGAAAAATTCTTCACTGTGAGGGTAGTAAGGCACTGCCACAGGCTGCCCAGAGGAACTCTGAATGCCCCATCCCTGGAAATGTTCCTGGCCAGGCTGGATGGGGCTCTGAGTAAGCTGGTCTGGTGGAAGGTGTCCCTGCCCATGGCAGAGGGTTGGAACCAGGTGATCTCTGTGGTCCCCTCCACACCAAACCAGTCTGTGTTTCTGTGATACCAAACAGGATGCCAAAAAGTGAGGCATGCTAAAAACATCAAAGGTAAAAACATCTACAGCTGCCCTACTCTTATTCTGCTGTAACAAGAAACATAAAAAAAATTTAATATTTCTTTAATTTGGTGGGTAAAACAGTTGTTAATTAAGAGCTCTCTATCATTAACTACTTTTGAGAATCATGAGTTAGATTTCATTTGACAAACAGGGAACAGGAACCACAAAATAAAATGGTCACATGTTCATGAGAAGATAGAAATGCTAATGCTCAGTTCTTCAGCCAAGTTATTAGTCTGAGTTGCATTTTTAGCCTGAGACTGCCTATAAACTATATAAAAACATAAATAGTTCTGCACATGCTGGCACACAGAGAGGGTGACTTCTGTATATCATTAAGGAAACTTTAATAAATTGCATTTTGGTAGAAGTCAGGGAGAAAGGCTCTTCTCCTGCCAGCGTAGCATGAATTGTGTGTTACATCTGCAGGCCCACAGCAGACTCTTGGCTCTCCAAGTCCATAACCAGAAACCCTTTCAGCTGCACCACAAAATATTCCATCTACTTTTCTTTCAGTGTGCCTAAAATGCCCTCTGCTTTTTGAGTGTACATTTTAGATGATCTTATATGCTTCTCCATTTTTACTCAATGTTCAGATAGCACTGTTTTGCTTAATATTCAAACCTGGAATTTTTTTAAACACTAGAAAAGTGTAATATTTATCCACAGAAATATTTTCCTACATTTTCCCAGAGTGTGAGAACCATGATGATCATTTTTGAAAAACTGGAAATTCCACTCTCTTCTAACATAAATGTTTTGTATAATTTTTAGTTAAAATAATAATTAAAGGTAAAAGCCAACTAAGTTGTGTCCACTGAAGTTTGTAGGATGAAAACATGGCAGGAGAGATGTAATTAGTCTCAGACCTGGCTGCCTTTATTTCCCAACCTGAACAACCAGGGACCTATTTAGGGCCAAGTCAGCTAGGACTGACTGTGGGCCTAAGAGAGAGGCCTGGCTTCATGGTGAGTTTGAGATTCATCTGGAATAAACAGATAGGACTGCACAGGAAACCTGCTGCTGAGCTGACAGTCCAAGAGGAATTGAGAAAAAAAACTAAACTCAGTTATTAGGATGTGGGTGAGACATGCTGAGAATTTATATTTCAGGGAAAAAAAAGGTGTTAGTAAAACTTTAACCATTGGAAATTTAAATTATAGTTAGAATATAGTTAGAATTAATAAGCATCTCCAGTAATTGCTGATGGAATGTTAAATCCAGCTATTCATATATTTTAATATTTTCCTTGTAATGAACAAAGGGACTAGGGATATGTTTGGGGATGAAACCAATTCTTTAAATATTTTATATGCTACAGGGTTGTCAACAGGACAGCATCAGTCTGAGAATCAATTGCAGAATGAACAGCTGTGCAGTACTTTTTTGAGTGATTCAAATAAATTTGCTCTCCATGCATTAAAAAAATAATTTTTTCATAAGATGAGAAAGAGTAGAAAAAGTGAGAAATTAATGTCTTAAAATTTGGGCTTCTCTAGGTTTGATTTTCTGATGCTTTTAAAATATTGGTTCTTGCCCTTTCCAAAGTTATTTCTATTAGCCATTTTCCTAAGCTTGTTATAAACTGCCAGTTTTCCTCTCTGTTAATTATTAATATGACCTGTTTATGTACCAGTTATCCAGCTAACCATTAATGTCTGTTTATTCATTGATGACCTTTGCAACTACATGCCAGGCACATGGCCAGCAAATGTCAACATTTTTTAATAACCTAAAAAATATTCTTCATAGCTTATCTACCTAAAGTTTTCCTGATGTGAAAAACAAGATTTAAGTACTACTTATAATTCACATACATCTGTATAAGGGTTTTGCAGTCAAGTGGCACAGTGAAAGTAAAAGAAAAAAATCTTAAATTCCTTACTTATGGTTTTGTTTTAAAATACATTACAACAGGAAAAAGTATAGGTCTGGCATACAGGCATAATAAAATGCTTCACTGAAAGAATGATTGTAGGTAAATCTTAGTGGTTTTTTCCTCGTAATTTCAGTATTAATCTCAACACAAGCAAGATGTCTCTTCCATGTGTTCCACTATTAGCTGAAGGCTACACCAGGGACACAACTGGATCAAACCTGAAAGTGGTGACACTGATTTTTACCCATGATAGCAAACTCTATGGATATTTTTGCTCACTAAATATACCTAATTTAAAAAGACAAGCAGTAGCCCAGGATTGAAAAGGAATACGAGGGCACTTCCCACCCAAATTGATGTAGGTATAGGATGGCCTCATCCAATCTGCTGCTGAGATCAGTGGAACAGGCAGGTTTCTTTTTCCTTGGTCCACTAACATCCTTTCCTAAGAAAAGCCTTGAAATATTGTCTTTGTGATTACAATTTGCAGGTTGGAAATTGGCTTCCTATTGAAATATTTTCAAATATTAGCATCATCCCAGCCATAAGTAATGGTGATGGCATTTACAGAGATTGCAGCTTTGATATATATACGTAGCTGTATGTTCACATTTTCTCGTTCATTGGAGTTCTAACTTCAGTAAAAATTAGGTTTCTTTTTTTTTTTTTTTTTTAGTTACAGCCTTGAACACTTGCTGTGAGTGTCACTTTATGTTGAATTTATTGTACAGCATGTGAGTTGTAAGGCTGAGGAGCCATCTGTCATAAGCCATTGTATCAGTAAGCTCTGAAAGGGTTTGTTTTGGTCCTGGCTGGGAGGTAAGCTTTCTAGATTTGTACCCTCGGTTACAGAGACAATTTGGGCTCAATAGTATTGTTTCAAAGGGGTTTGTCTGTGCTGTAACACATTTACTTAAGCCCTGTGCTTCTGTACAGGGTGGTTATACAGTACTTCAAGCATATAAATGCCTTTCAGGTTTTCTGTACTGAATGATAACTCACCTTGTCTTTCTCGGTGAGGTAGGTAATAAATAGAAATCTGGACTGTAACTGAGACATTCTGACTTAGTTAGATCTTCTGGTGTCCTGAAAAAGACAAGTAGACTCAATTACCATGCCAGCAACTACATAAAGATTGTCAAATTAAATCCAAAAACCTATGTTTAAATAACGGGATGACAAAACCTGAAAAAAGGCAAGAATATCAAACTCTTCTGACATTTTGACCTGGAGTTACAGCACTGTGGAAACAAAGAAAAATATTCTTTAAAATGTGCATTATTAGCGTGAAGGACTGAGAGGCAGGACTTGGTCAAATCCATCTTAGCCTGGAGATAGGGACGAGTGATGCTGCAGCCTTTAATCCAAGCTGTGTTCTTGCTTTTTGCTGTGATAACCACATGGTTTATTTGTTAAACATGTAAATACATGACTAAACGGGGAAAATATATATATATTCTATGCTTTCTCAAGACTGTTTTTCACCAGCACCTTAATCAAGTCACCAAAAGCCTTGTGAGTTGGAGGGGTGTTACACGGAATTAACGTCACCCACGGCTGATGGGGAGTTATCCCCAGGTCCAAGCACAACAGCTGTCTAATGGTGCACAGTGACACTGCACACCAGGCAGAACGTGGGGAAGCATTCCACATCTGATTGGAATCGCAGGGAGACCTGAGAGGGAACTTAATTATTTCTGCTGGAACTTCCTCAGAACATTGGCTTCGGCACCCCGGCCTCGCAAAGCGCGCCGGGGAAACTTTAATGAGCTGCAGTGGTGCAGGGGAGGCTTTTCTTTTAGACATCACTGAAAGACAGCAGCTCAGCACACCTCAGCATCCTCAGGGCAGAAAAGGAATCCAGTGGTGGCTCAGAGGGCAGGGCAGGGACTGGAATTGCCAGCACCGTTCTTGGCAATAGCCAGGGCTTCCTTGGAGATGTCTCGTCTAAGACTGACCCAACTCAACACAGCTTGTGAGACAAGGGACAAGGCTCAAATACAATATTCCTGTGGGAAGGGGTGTTCTCTGTTCATCTGCTTTTATGTGTAAAGCAAAGACATATTTAATCAGGGTTTCCACCTTCCCCCCTTCCAATGCTTCTTATTTATAGGGAGCTGTTTAAATTTTCTAGATAAATATGTATTCAGAGTCTTTCCGAACCATATAATGTGCTCTATAGATCAGAGCAACTCCATTTAAAATTGTTTTTTAAAAACACAACGTATAATTTGATAGACGGGAACAGCTCTATTGGTTTCATAGATAGCTGGGCATTTATTTTCCACTATAAAGATCATAATATTTACCCAATGGACCAGAACAGCTCCTTCTTAGCCTTTACTCCCTCTATTATGCCACAATTATTTAAATACAGATTCTGCTTGCATTACTTGTTTTGTACCCAAGTGGATGGGGATCACCTGGGTGAGTGAGTAAAAGGGGCAAGGGTTGTCTCATACAGCCCATCATCTTCTGAAAGTCTGGTTGCAGATCTGGAGATAACAGGGAGAGATTAAGAACTGACTGCTTCCATGACTGTTTTTATTTATAATGTATTGCTCATTTCTCACTCCAGTTCAGTGGGAGAGCAGCTTATTCAGCCATGTGTTCTGTGCAGTGCAGGTGGGAGATATTTTAAATGCCTATATGCTGACAAGGTGAGTGGTTAGGGCATGATTTTGTTACATACATGAATAGATGTGTGTGTGTGTATAACAAAGCACAAGAATAATTTCCATGTGATTATTACTTTCCTGCTTTATTTTTTTGTGGCCTCAGAAGGTAGGAGCATAAATCCATACTGCAGGGATAGGCACTGCTTTGTTATTTATTTTTGGAGAGCCAGCAGAGTGCTTGATACCATAAGGACTGCAGCAGAGGAGATACATGTTCAGAAGCACTTACTAATGGTGTAATTCAGTGTACTTCCCAGTGATATAAAGGAGATGTTTCTGCTGCAGTGGTTTCCTCATGTATGGGCAGTGCTGCCTTAGAATTTCAAAAACCTTGGGATTGATTCACCCAGCAAGGAAAATTAACAACTTGAACTAGCAGAGTAATCAGTGGGCATGGGCTTGGGGCTCCCTGATGCTAAATGATGGCATTTACACACATTTTTACATGCCCTTTTTATACCTTTTAATTCCTCTTCTTAATTCCAGCATTTAAAAGAAGCATTTTATTTGTATCATATCCCTTTATTTTTGATCAGGCCTTGTTCTCCCTTTTAATTCCTTTAAAAATTTTGTTTTATAGTGAGTTAATACTGAGAGTCAAATGTAGTCACTACAGAACTAAGAACAAAACATATCCAAACCACTTTCTCTTGTGCTGAAAGATATGATCCATCAGGGAACACCCTTCTCTAACTTATTTTTCCAGACTTTGTGTCTCCCTTAGACAGTATGTCAACATGCAGCCATAGAAGCAGAGGTAGGCACCACATTTGGTGTCTGTGATTTTCCTCATTTCAGAGGTTAGCCAAAGCTGTTGCGTGGTATGATTGCATTTTTCACCTACACGTGATGATGGCTGAACTGCAGGATGACCAAGCTGTTGAATTTCTTTTTTCCACATTGTGCATTTCATCCGGCTCTGTGACTCCTTTCTCTCACAGCCCCTCTCTTCAAAGAAACTGCCCTGTCAGCAAGTTCTCAGTCCTCTGTCATGTTCTGCTCATGCCTCCCCATAGTCAGCTGGTTCAGTTCCAGCTCCACTACAGGCTTCTCAAAACACAAAATATTTTCTTTCTTACAGAAACCTAATTCTGATTTATATCCCAGATGAGCAATTCAAAAAGCATTTGAACAGTGAAATGTAGTTTGGGTTTTGAAGTTACACTGAGTTACAAGAACTCAAATCTCCTTAAGTTCTGGAACTGTCTAATGTGGGGTTTGAATCAAAGGTATTCTCTGAACAAAGCTTCTTAAAGAAATTTTCTACTTGACTGACAAAAGGAATGGATGAATATCAAATGTTTAAGCTGCAGAGGTGTGCAGATAGTTACAGGAGGGGTTACATGGTCAATTCATCTTGCTGATAGAAGGTAGCTCTGGATTTAGTTACACACTCTTGAGTTACACACTCAGTTCACATCTGCACCCCAAATCTGGCCAGGTTAACCTGACTGGGAGCTGCTGTCTCTTTGAGCCCTCAGTGAGGTTGGTTTTCAGATGTTCAATGCCCTGACCTGGCTGTGTGTGCACTCACACAGCTGCCATGCAATGGGCAGCCACAGTGAAGATGAAGATGAGATTGGCAGCAGCCTGGCCACCAGCAAGAAGCCTCTGTCGGGTCTGTTCTGACCAGGACAGCACCTCAGACATGGATTTTAGGCCTATCCATTACTGTCCTCTAAACAGGGTCATTGCAGGGTCTCTTGGAGGGATCTAATAAGAGGTCTGTTTTTTCTTTAAAAGTCCTTGCCTAGTATTTCCCTTACTTTTCCAAACACCCTAAAGTAGACAATACATCACAATAAGGTCAAAGCAGAGGAAAGGGAAAAAAAAAAGATTCTCAACAGCTTCAGAACAATGACAGTTTTCATTTATTATCTAGAAGTCACGTGAGTTTTAAAGTCACCAATCATCATCAACAGAAGAATGGAGATACATGCTTGACAAGGAAGATGTTGTCTGTGGCAGCATAATATTCAATTTACTGCCAAGGCTACTGACTTCTGGAGCAATAGGAGAGTAAGTGAAATAATTGATTTCTTACCTCGAAGGTAATATGGGATAAAAATTACACTAGCCATGTTCATTGTCTCTTTTTAAGCAACTTCCTGGATTCTATATTAGTCCTCTGTAAAAGCAGAAGTTCTTTAAGGCTGTCTTAGAGCCATACCATGAAAACATCCTCCTTCTTAGTATGTTAGAGGTGCAAAGAAAAACCTGAAATATGTGCCTACAAAAACCTAGGTTTTTCTGTGGTTGAGATTGCAAACAGCCTGCAACAAAACCTAAACTACTCCTTTGCCATTAGTGGTATTGTGCCCTGAAAAAAATGGTTTTTGTTGCAGCTTTAGGTGGAGGTCCTTGCAGAACGAGTAGAGGGCATCGGATTTCCTTAACATGACCCTGCCCCATTCCTGTGCCTATATATTGTCTATTTAGGGAAACATTCCACTGTCCTTGGTCAAGCTGAGCAGCCCTGTAGATATAAATCATCCTGCTGTGGAAGCAGACACAATTCAGTGTGACTAACAGACCCTTCTGTGCTGATGAACATTAATGGATGTGGCATCGTCCATCCTTGTGGAGATAGAGCAGTGTCACTGCTCGTGGAGTAAAGTGCTACTCACTGTGAGTAAATGCAGCAACACATCAGCTGTGGATGAGCAAACTACCTAGGGTGGGAATCTGCCCAATAAAGAAAAGCACTTTACTGAGCTGGATGGTTTAATTAAGTCCTAACTTATATGTTTATATCAATAATTACACTTCACAGTTGGAAGGAGCTGTAAGAATGGTAAGCCACGAAAAAACACGGGCAGGAGTAGGGTCCCAGAGTGTGTGTGGGACTGACTCTCTTGAAGTAGTTGCCAAACATATTCAATAAGGGGTAGTTTTTAATGCTCAGGAAGGGGTTAAATCTGACAAACTTAAATATTTTCCAAAACAATTTATATTTATTAATGGCTACTACAAAATCCATTTGCCTATAATCAAGTGAAACTTGAAGGTGCTGCCTTTCTTAAGTGCCGACAGTCAACAATATTAAAGTAAATAGTGGAGGACATTCCAAGATAGTATTAACACAATTGATTTATTGATGATTGCACAATGGGAGGTTATCATTTGTTAATTGACTCTGTAAATAAGCTCATAGGCGTCTCAAGCGGAGGAAAAAAATCTATTGCTACTAGAAAGTCAACAGGGTGAGCTGGCTATGCCACTCCATAAAGTGCCTGCTCTGCTGTAAAACTCATGGGGCTGGGTAATGGCTGAGGGGCATTTCAACAAAAAAAACTCAGGCATACATGGGAAGGGACACTCCAAATGTTGTTATGCATGGAAAATGCACGGAAAAAGCAGGAGTCATCCCTGGAAATCACAGATATATTTAGGTGGAGTCCATACAGCATAATCAGGTGAAGTCCATGGAGCAGCCAGGTCTAATCTTGTACTGTTTGGTCTCTCTAGGTGATATATGGAAAGTCTGTTTCTTCACTGTGACCCACTTCTATCCCCTCAGACCTAAGGCTAAATCATTGCTGGTTCAGCCAAGCTTTGCTGGTGGGTACCTCCCCATGAAATTATTTACAGATGCTCAGATCTTATTATTGCTTCGCTTTGGAGTCCCTTACCTCCACCCCGTTCTCCTCTGATTTGAGCAGGGTATTGCCCAAGTTGTGTAACACATTCACCATGCCCTTTTCTTTATATTGTCTGCATCAGGACATTTATGGTGACTAGCATGGTGACACCGCTTACCCAAAAGCTATGGACTCTCTTGTTCTAAAATGTCTGCTCTTCTTGCCTCAACAGCCCAGTGGAGACTTTTGGTAGAGACTTGGTAGCCTGGTTTTCCCACTTTCCATTTTCCTCCCTACACTACGTTTTTCTCTCCTTTTGATCTCTCTCTGTTCTTGTCCCCTCCGGTAATCTCATTTTCATCCCACTCTGACCCTGCCTTGACATTTGGAAAGAGCTTTAATCAGTCTAAATGTCCTACTTCACTTGGCATAAAATCCAAGAGGAAAAGTCCTTTGCTCCTAATTTAACAGCCCTGAAATGTGAGCAAACATGATTTGTACTTTTGGCAGACAACGGCAGATAGATGGGTAGAACAGGAGCTCTGGGGCCACTGAGCTACTGTGCAGGGACAGTCCAGCAGAACATTTTTATTCCTGATCTGTGAAATGTCATGAGCTTCCAAAGAAGCTGGCTTCTAGTCTGTGATCCTTATGAATCACCTGCAGTGACTCATGTTCCTTTCCCTGTCCTATTAACAACCTCAATATACAAAAATCAAACAACCTCTGCCACTTCTCCAGGAGAGCACTCAGATTGTCAGAACAAAGGCCCTGCTGTTTCCTAATCTCAAAAACAATTAAAATATCAGATTAATAAAATCTTTAAATGCTTTGGCAGATGCAGGTGGAATGCTGTCTGTTTGCAGAACTATAAAGACTATCAGTTCCCTTGGCATTAAAAGGCAAAAGGGAACATAAAGTGTCAGAGTTGCTAACAAGACCAAGCATGAAGTCTTGCACTAAAGAAATTTAAAAAATAGCATGTGTCAGTTGTAGTATATCTTGTTTCTGAAGCTTCTAGATGTCTCCAAAGCTCAAAGCTTACCTCTGAGAGAACAGGGAATTCCCCTCCCTCAAGAGATGTAGTTTCCTTTTTTATCTCCTTCCTCTTGTTACTCCACACAAAACTGCATTCAGGGCTTCACTTAATGACTGTAATGCCCTTGGTTAATAGGATTTCTCTGCAATTCCTACTCTTCAGCTTGACACGGGAGCTCGGTGTGCAGCTAGTGTTAGCTGGGTATTTTAAAGTGCTGCCTGCCTGGAAACAGCATGACAGTCGATTCTCCCAATATTCTGAGTAGTAATCCTTGGAATTACCCTGGATCAGGCAGAAGTGAAGATTTCATCTAGAGGACTCAGATTTCTCTGCTGGGATCACAGCTCATGCAAAGATTAAAGGCCATATCCACAAAGATGTTTAGGCACTTCAGTGGGAGTGAGGTGCCTCAATACCTCTTGTGGGACTGGCCTTAGCCCCATTTAGCTCACCTGCCTGACAGCTCAGAGCTCTGACCTTCAAAACTGAAGGGAAATACCCACTGATTCCTGTTAAAACAGCTGCAGGATTTTTTGTGGGGATTCCAATATTCTGGCAAGAAGTCCTGACTAAAAGGAAGCCCTTTTGGATCCTTCAGTTGAGAGAAGGAACGGTGAACTTTCTTTTTTTCCCTGTTTTTTACAGTTCAGGGAAGGTGAATTTCATATTTTCTTTTTCAATCATTTGATCTGTGGTGACCCCTCCTGTGCACTTTGTGACACCAAAGTGCTTTTCCACTCTCTGTTGCATTGCTTTGGGATCTATAAAAAGAGCGACAGTGTTGAGGGATTTCTGTTTCATCCCTGTCACTGTCCCAGGAGGATTAGAGTTGTGGAAGCTTAGAGTTAGGCTCATACTTCCCTCTATCCAAATGCCTGGCTCAGAGATAATGGTCTTTGTTTAGGAGGCCTTAATATTTCTGAGGCAGCCCTCCCCATGACTCGTTTCCCCATTTCTTCTCTCCCTCATGCTTGGTACTCCCGTCCTTGTACAGATTCAGTAACCCAAGCCCTTCCCGGGAAGTCCCAGTGACTCCCATTTGCGTCTTTGCCACCTTTTCTGAGAATGTGTTCATTTCATTGATCCCACGTCCCAATGCAGCAGTTGTCCCTGCCATTATCCTTGACCTAATCATAGCCCCTGGGGCTCCGCGTGCCCCGTGGTCATGGATGAGCGCATGGACAGAAACCGCGCGCAGCCCTGCCTGCTTCAGGTCCATGGGAATGGCCTGCGAAATTCCTGCCAGGTCCAGTTTCTTCTGAGCAGCGAGGGCCCAGATAGTTGTACTTCATAATCTGCTGGAATGCCTCTTAGCTGGCTGGCATAGCCAGCAGAGGGGAGAGGGGGGAGAGGATGTGCTCCAGCCCTAAGATCAGATGTCGGGCACAGGTGCTGGCAGCGGAGCAGCGCCACGGCTCCGGAATGAAATCGCAAGCTGGACCTTCTGAAAGCAGCCCAAGATTGTGTATCATGAGTTATGAGGGCAATATAAAATGGAAAGCTTGACTGCATCTGTTAGTTAAAAATTGCTGTGAGAGCTTGGGAGGCTGCGAGCTCAGTGTGTTAGTGAAATCTCAAACAGGGTGGCTGTGCTTTGCTTTCCTCATTAAACACTCTCTTAGTTTTTGTTTCCCAGGTTAATTTTTATTTTCCCTTTCTCTCACTGACACAGATTATCACCATCGATAGAGACATCTATTCACTGTGTAAAGTCTGAATCTGGACTGGTATCTTACTCTCTCCCTCAACTGTTGTAATGTCCTTTGACATGGAGCCACTGTTTGTTGTCACTGGGGTCACATGTCTGGGGAGTTAAAGAGATCTCCTCTCACTGTGAACAAAGTTTTAGTTGACTGGAGACATATGTTGAAGGAAAGTTGGTGTCTTATTCTCAAACATGCCAAAAGCCTACATAAATACTGATCCTGAACATCCAGCTTTGCACTTTGCAGTTAAAGGAGGAGTTTTGCACACAGATACAGAGCACATGCAATCTTTTGCACTTTCATTTTGACAGATGCTTTTGGTGACTTAATTTTTTTTTCCTCAGGGTCTGTCTGGTTACAGAGGTTCTGCTGGGTGTTATTTTCTCATCTTGTATCACAAGTGAAGTATCTGGGCCTCTTCCCAAGCAAATGAATGTTAGACATCTCCTTGGCTTTCAAAGGGCAATGTCAAACCTAAATGAGGGAGAGGTAGGATGGTGCTGGGATGAGGCACTCCTAAAAGCCTCTTGAGTGACCCAGGAAGGAGCATTTGTAAGTGCTCCTCTTCCCTCTAAGACACTAATGAGTCAGTCCTTAATCACAGACTGCCTATGCAGAGCACTGCCCTCCTGACATAAGGACAGGCTTCACCTCTGCAGACCTTTCAAATGAGCCCTCTAGGCTTTCCTTCTTTTACAGGAGATAGCTGACCCTGGTGACCTTGCTCCTCTCCAAATTGTGAGTTCATGCTATGGATGTGAGGGTATATAGCATTCCTTCCACTTCCTGTCCCAAACCCTGGCCTCAGCCTCAGCACAGGCTGCCCAGGAGGTGGCCGTGTGTCCCCCTCCTCTCCCAGCACTGGCACTGTTCCTGTCACGGCTGAAACAACACTTTTACATAGGTTCCACATCATCTTTTTTGGATATGTGGAGAACTATGGGTCATTTTGAGATAAAGGCAACTATATAAGTGGAATTCCTTATTATTAAGTCAATACCAGAGTTGGCTGCTTGCTGTCAGACATGCTGATTTTCACCTTGGTTGCCACATGCACAGCATGGCCTGATTTCTCCATTTCTGTTATGCTCTTGATGGCTGAACATACTTTCAAAAGTGATTCTTTTAGAAATTTTTATGTTGGACAAATGTTTTCAGCACAAGAGGGGCCTTGCAGAGTTGAAAAGGGAAACTTGCCTTTCTAAGAACTCATGGCTGTTGTGGCTACTATGCAAATCTCTCCATCCAATCAATCAGACATGAAATAAAATACACTGACCTGATGCTTGGCTAGCACATAAATTCCTAGTCACATGAGGCTTGGGGAGTTACAGTGCAGGAGAAGGAGTTTTCATTCCCCATTTGTAAGATGATATCTGCTGGGCTCATTAAATGAAAATATTTTGGGGCCTGTGTCTTGCAAGGTAAACTTGCTCTATTGTGCAGAAGAACATTCACTGAAATAGCTAACATGGATCATCTGATGACATTAGCTTTGTAAGTAATTTCCATGATGTCAAGGGTACACTGGAGATTAAAGGGGGATTAAGGCCTACTTGCACAGTCAAAGCATCACAGTAAATTGACTTGACTTGGCAGGCAGCACCTAAAGTTGGCAAGTTTTCACTGACTAATCATATAAAATCCAGGTTTGTGGTGTTAGTTGGACTACACTCTCACAGAGGCCAGGAAACGTTAAGCTTTCAAGGTGGGAGGTTTTAGGAGGAAAAGGGAGGGGAGACTGACGAGGAGACTTTTGCAATGTCAAGGTGCCAAAGTAAAATAACAACCCAGTTTTACTGGAGAAGGCTCTGCCTTCCAAGAGCAAGCTGGTTGGATTTCTACCCAAAGGGCTTTTCCTCCAGCAAAGTTTATTTTTTCCCTCCCACTTGCTGTCACAAAATGCAATCTCCTCTTAAAGGATCCGACCCTGCACAGGAACTTCACTGAATAAAGATGAGTTTATATTTTAAAAAGGAAACAGCTGGATTGCAAAAGCAAGGGAGGTAGGCAGCTCTAGTTTCATTAGCTAAGGGAAACTCAGGGCCCCAGAGGAGAGCAACTGGGAGAGCAGCCATGACAGAGGAAAAAAAAAAAAAGGAAACAGAAGATCATAAAGAACTAATAATGAAAAATGGAAAGTGAGAATGAGCCAAGAAAAACATGCAATAAATAGATTTAAAAAGAAGAAGTTGTGGAGGGAACAGAAATGTAAAGCAACCAAGCAGGAAAAGAGCAGGGCAGAGAGTATGGATTTTCTGGATATAAAATAAGTAATTCTGAGCACTCTCAAGATTCTTATGAAAAATTGGAAGTGTCTCATGGCTGCTCTTTTGATCTCCAAACTGGTGGCCCTTTCAGTACGAAAATGCAGGAGGAGCAGTGTGTATAACTGTCCAGCAATTTGTTTGCTGCTTCCGCTGGGAAAAACAGAGAGGATTTGGCCAGGCAAGAGAGTCCAGACTCCATCCATGCTGATGAATTAGGGCCCTCTAAGAGCAGCTTATAAAAAAATGTATCTCATGATTGTTTAGAAGGATCCAGTCAACTGTTTATCTGTGCAGTAATCACTGGATGATGAGTTGGAGGTAACCTGGGTGTGGGACTGTGCACAGCAGGAGCCTCTGAATGGTTTCAGATGAAGAAAGAGTAGAGATTGAAGGAAGAGGGGGCTAGGAAGAAAAACAGATACTAGTCTGTCCTTCGTCTTGAAATCTGTTCATTGTGATAAAACATATAAACATGGCCAGGACTTCATGGTCCAAGGGAGAACAGATTTTTTTTTGGCTGCCCTTCAGTTAGATCTGCAATAATCCTGCAGGTTTATATGGTTTGCAGACGACACTTTGCCCAACAGAAATGGTGCTATTCTTTAAATTGTGCTGTGCTCATTAGGTTTTAATGGGAGCAGTTGTTTAAGGGGTGGGTGGGGGCGGGAGGGGGAATGCACTTGGTGATGCATAGTGGAATGTACATTAATCTTGTTAATGACAACACAGTTAATGGCTGGCAAAACATTACTTTTGAATTAACCTTTCTCTTGTGCAGGCTCTACTTGAGAAACAGAGCCAGGACACCGAAGATACAAGGAAAGTGCACGAAGACAGGGATACAGGATTTCCTATGATTTTATGTTGTTCTTAATTAGGAAGCATATTGGCAGCAAATGCTAACATGTGTTGGGATGTTTAGCTGTAGCCAAATAAATGTTTTCTATTACAACTCTGAATACTTTGCCTAGCCAGAGCCCATGCTGTTCTGTTCATGTCTTACAAAATCCCTTTATAAGTCATTTTGGGGGCCAATTTTCTGTTGGCTTATGCAGCAGAGTTACTTTGAACATATGTATACTCAGACTCCAGAAGGGTCGTTGTCCTCACTTTTTTATTTTTTTGTTTAATTCTAATTTTTTTTTGTGTGATAAATGGGGAAGCCCTTCTTATGAAATGCTTCTGTAATCCAAGTAAACAATAGCATACCGAGCATGCTCGTTTAAAGCAAAAATCCAAGGAATGGATATAACTGGTTTTCTCTGGTCACATGTTCACACATAGGCTGAATGAAAAAATCCATAATGAATCATTTATCTGATATTTCATCTCTTTCTCCTGTTTATGAATGGTCTGCAAATAATCTGCTGTCTTTTGTTTTTGGCTCTGTTTATCATTTCAAATTATTAGTTAAATAATTTCTGATCCGGCCTGCAGGTTATTTGAGAACACTTTGCATTGAGTATTCACAATTAATAACTCTTGTTACTCCACTGATGTAAACACAGAGCTAGAGTCTGACTCGAGTAGTGCAAGTCATTTTTGTGCAAGTGGAAACTTAGGGTTTTATTTTTCAAAATGTACTGTTACTTTTACTTTAATTATTATTTTTTCTTGATGATCTAGCCACTTCTAGGTAGGAAATCTGATTTGTATTTCCCTCCCAATTTTGAGGTTCAGTCTTGTATGATCAACTTATTCTAGTTGTGGTAGAAACTTTCTGAAACCCTTTTCTGCTAGAAGGAAAAAGAAGGTGTTCAGGGACTGCCCATAAAGTGTTGTGTTTGATGGACAATGAACAATAGAGCTAAAAATATCTCCCAACCTTATAACTACAGCAGTTGTTCTGGGTTGCTGCAAATATCAATTTATGGTGAAAAAGAAGGAAGACACCTTGCAGTATTTAATTACTTGGGAATGTGATTATCTGCTTAAAAGCGTAGGGGCCACATCCTATCAAAATCCATAGCATAAAAAAACCCCTTGCTCTTAATTTTCTTCTCAAATTGTATCCCATTAATCACTGTAAAACTTTCCAAACCACTTGGCTGAAGAACTGGGATAACAGGAGGTTTTTGGGAGGTCATGCTCTCTGATTGGCATCCTTGACCCTCTGCTGTCTCAGTTTCTGATGCTCTGGCTTTGCTCAGGCTGTGGTAACCTGGCTCTGTCCAGGCTGGGCTGTGGTCACCAATGTGAAATCCTCCCTGGGCTCTTGTTCCTGGCACTGGGATGCTCAGGAGAGCACAGGAGGGACAGAAATGGCACCAAGGGCTCAGCCCTGCCTTAGAGCTCAGCTTCAAAGAAAGGCAGGGCTGCAGTGGGGTGGTTGTGAACCAGCAGGGATTATAACTACACCTTTGGAGTGCAGGCTGACATTTAAAGGCTCGAGGCCTGCTGTAGAGCAAAGAAATGTCAATCTTTAAAAGAGAGGACTGGGCTGGTTAGTAGGATGGAATGTCAAAAGAGAGTTTATAGGAATCTCTTAAACTTGAAGCAAATGTATTTCATTCCTTTGATACGAGCACGTTTCTTCTTGATTTACCTGTGAATGGATGTCACAAGAGCTGGAGCTGGTTAACAGATGCTTGAAAGGACATGGGGGAAGCACAGAGATGGGGAACGGGTTAACATTTGATTGAGGGCACACAACCTGTAAGGTTTCCTTAGACTGGAACTAAATCATCCCCTCTCATGTGCTGGGATCTACACACTCACTCCTGTGGCTCACAGAACCATTGAGTGGTGATCCACACCTAACCCTTTTTAGGATTGCCCATTACTCTTATTAACAACAGCGAGCACTACCAAGGAGAAGGAAAAAAATAATATTCTTTCCACAAAAAGGTAAAAACATAATAGTGAATTAAAGTTCTAAATGATAGGACTGTTAACATAATGCCTTTTGTCTAGAATGAACTATAAAACACACATATATACAACGGAGAAAACCCTGTAAATGTGTAATGGACAAAAAAATATATATATAATAAAACTGTTGAAAGAATGCATTTTCTCAGCACCAAGGCTATCCATAAAATTTTTACAGTTTTCCACTATATAACATTATCCTTCATAAAAAATGATATTTTAAAGCAAAAAGGTTGGCAAAAGAAACAATTGGTAGTTAACGGAAGGACGGGATTACAGCACTGTGCCTTTGCTGTGAACAGTGGAATAGAAAATGAAAAACATTTGGGGCATTATATGAAGCCCAGCAGTCATGCTCCATATGGTTTGAAGAGTTGAGCAATGCTTGACAAAGGTTTTATGACTTCATTTTCTTAACATTGAATATTATTCCTTCAGTCTAGTCCTCCCACCCCATTCCTTGTCTTAAATGTCTCCTGTTTTTCAGACAAAGAAATCTGTTTTATTAGAATGTATCATTTATATTGAGTTTAATCACATCTGGTTTAATACACTATTTTGTTACCAGCAAGGCCTTTCTGAGAAATGCCCTGTAACAAGGTATTGGGGCAAAACTGAGATAATTTGGTCCCCAGACCCTCTAATACAACTTCCTATGTGACTTGATTTTAGGATAAATAGCCAGAGTTCTCTGTATAAGAGGACAGGTCAATATTTGTGGATAATTGGCTTTGGAGCAATGAACTTCCTGCCTCCCGAACCTGTGCTCAGACAGATCAGATTAAAGTTTTATATCTCTTAGCCCACATCATGAATTTCAAAACCAAATGCTGCTCCCCTCAGTCATAAAAAACATAGAAAAATTAGTTAGTCATTCTTCAGTCTACAATCTACTGCCATGTGTGCTGCCAGCAGTGGAAGTCCACAGCCTTCCCCAGAAATGCCTATGGATTATCCTTATTTTGATTTGACATTTAAATCGTTAGGCACAGCTGGGGATTGGGCCAAGTTGTGCATTTGTAATCATAAAATGAGAATTCCTTCTGCAAAATTCACACCGTAAAAAGAGAGGATATTTATGTCTTCCCTTCAAAAATACTTAGGAGGTTCATGAAGGTGTCAACATTGGCACACAATCTTCTATATCAGAGTCTAACAGCATGTTTGCTGCTACTACAGGTGACCTAAACTGAAAAATTCAAACTAGAACCAAACTTTTTGAAAGTCTGAGCATTTGGATCTGCAGTCTTAGCTTGGATGAATCTCTAAAAAGGAATTACTGTTGCCATTTATTACATCAATCCACGTTCTGTGCTACACAAAATAGATCTTTCCTGAAACATCACTTCTCATTTCATTTATTTTGCTTCACAGGGAAAGGCAGGGTCTCTCTAACCCTTCTCCTGCTGTAGCTGAGTCCATGCCCTCACATGTGGATCTCACATGCTGTGGTATTTCAGATGGCATGTTGTGAATTAGGTGGATAGAGTATCACTGGTGGTGTTTTATCCCATGGACTCAGCCCACTGGAGAGCACTCAGCTGGTTAATATTTCATATGGATTCTTTTCTCTTTTCTTTCCAACCATCTATGTAAACTTTGAGACAGCCGGTCTGGTTTTAGGAGGTGATTTCCTCGCTGTGGATTAAGGATCCATTTGTGAGTCACTCTTCAGGCACTTCAGAAGAGTAGATTTCAGACCTGAAAGAATGTATTGTAAACAGAATAATGTGCTTTCAAATTTAGCTCCTGTACCAAATTATGTATTTACTTAATACACCTTAATGGCTTTTGAAGAAGCCATTAGGCTCGATTGCGTAAATAGTATATATACCAAAATATGTATTTAACCTAGATAGGGCAGTGCCCCATTGTTGGTTTTCCTTCCTTCTATACAAAATTTTATCTTCATGGCCTTTTGAAAGTCTACTATTGCTGAAGAATTTATCCTCCAGTGGCAGCTGAGGGGGCAGGGAGGAGAGGTGGTTCCCGAGTTTGAATGTGTAGGATGGAGGAATAACATTCAGGAGGGCTATAGGGCCCTTCAGACTGGAGAAGGGAGAAGTTCAAATATTACTGAGCAAAGCAATTCTCTCAAAGGGCAGAATCCTCCAGGGCTCTGTGACCTGGTCCTAACTTTGGGAATAGGAGTGGGTTCATGGATCAGTCAGCTTTGTTTGTACATCGGGCTGGATGTGAGCAGTCCTACAAGCCCATGAAAAAGATAAATAGAAAGGAAAGGGCCCCTCTCTGCTCCCACCACTGAGGTGCAGGACCTGTTCAGGCTGGAGTCACTCTGCCATGGTGGGACTCTCATGGGACCCCTTGGGAAGCTCCTTGAGGACCTTTTAGGGTCAGGACACTCAACCTGGTATTTCAAACATGCCCTATGTGCTGGAAATTCACAGAAAGAACCTAAATTTTCAATTTGGTTCTCCATCTGTATATAAATTAGAGAGGTAAAGTAATGATGCTTAACAGTGGCTTTTTAAGGGTAACTTAATGGAACAAAACTCATTGTAGGAATATAAAATATGAGAGGGGCACTACACCAGTTGGGACTGGTGGAAAATAAGTGGGGAAACAAGTGCAGAAGATCTGAACCTGCTGTGTTTCACTGTTTAACTGCTACCTCCTGTAACTGGCACAGCAAGTAAACCATATATCTGCTAATGCTGCAGGTGCACTCTCAGCTAGCTCATAGTGAAAAAAATATCTGTAAATGACTCCTCAGTTACAGCAAATGCCAAACATTGCAGTCCATGCTATCCACAGGTGATTCCACCCATCCCAGCCAGGCTCATCAGCTCGGAAATAATAACAAATGTGAAAACTCCAGAAAAACATGTTGTCTTGCTCAGAAAATGAGATGAGAAGGAGGGGTTAAGTGCTAAAAATAGAAGTGTTGTATGAGGCCCTGTAACTTTGGCACAGAGTCTCAAAGTGCAGAGTGAGAGAGGGTGTGGAAGGCACTGCCAGCATTGGGCAAGAAAGAAATGTATGGTGAGACACACAGGGATAGCCAGGATAAGGGGAGGAGAAAACTTTCTCAAGTTTTAATGGAATTTACTATGGACCTATGTGTTTTTGTGGGCCCTGGAAAGCTCGTGTCTATATTAATCAGTCTATTAAACAAACATTTGTGCAAACAGTCTGTGCAAACTCCTCGAGTTGGTTCACCTGGGTCAGCCTGCAGGATGGAATGGGCCAAGAGGACTGATTGGTCTTCTTAAGAAATTAGTTAGATACAAGTACAATCAACATAATGAAAATGAATATTAATTCAGCCTGATTCTCTGACAGGAACTGGTCTCCTGCTCCTGTTTTTAACAATCTTCTTGCCTATGTGACTTCAGACAGGTATCTGCAGGTAAAGTAGATTTTGGATACACTTAAAATTGACCTGGCTTGATTTCTAAAAGGCACCAAATTAATCTGAATTTAAATTAGGAAAGATAATAATAATAATAATAATAATAATAATAATAATAATAATAATAATAGTACAACTAGACTGTTGCTGGTAGATCTCTTAATGATGATGCAGTTTCCCATCACCAGCTTGAATCTGAGTATGACCGTAGAACTATACCAGAAATAAATTTGTGCAAATATATTCAAGCAATGTTATCAGCTGTAGGCCAAAAAATGCACTTGGAGCTGTATTGTTCTTTTTCATTGACTTTTTGTTGACCACAGGAAAAACAGGTTTTAAAGAACAACACAGTAACAGGGTCTAAAGGAGAGAAAAACTTGTAGAGCCAGTTTGAGTTGTAAGGGTGTGCTAACTTGTGACCCAGACAGGATGGTGGTTTTAAAATAAAATTGAAACAAAGAAGTTCTGTTGTGTTTTTCCCACATCCCCTGCAGGAAATCATACTCCATCCTCTCCACACTCATCCCACACACCTTCTTCCCATCTCCCTCATTTACTGCTTTCTCATATGCAAGATCTTGTATTTTGCTGCTTCCTTGACCATCTCATCCCATCTGAAATACCTCAGGCTGTCTATTTGTTTCTGTTTTATTTATTCTTACTCTGTTTAATAAAACTGTAATTCTTTTTCCTGCTTAATGATTTACTTTAACAAATATTTAGGGATTTTTTTGGTGCCAAATTACATTTTTTTCCTTGGAGAAAGTATGAAAAACTGCCCTAGAGAGACTGATTTTACACATTCAAAATGTTTTCTGATTTATATGATTATCACCATGATAGATTTTTAGATATATTTCTTGGTGCTATAAGATCTCTACATAAGTTATTGAAAGACTTTTTTTTTTTTGCAAGTGAAGTTAAAAATATTTCCTGAAGTTATTTGCAAAGTTTGACCAGAATTAAAATATTGTTATGCCCCTTTTGTCCTCTGTGAAATAGTATTTTTTTTCAGTGTTTGGAGAAGGAAAAAATTGAGCTACTACATGGTTTAGATGAGACACCATCTATAGGGTAGAATTTTGGTACTTCATAAACTTTCCATCATAATGACACATATATCTTTATTAATCTGTAGCTGCTCCCTTAAAACCAGACNTTTTGGATACACTTAAAATTGACCTGGCTTGATTTCTAAAAGGCACCAAATTAATCTGAATTTAAATTAGGAAAGATAATAATAATAATAATAATAATAATAATAATAATAATAATAATAATAGTACAACTAGACTGTTGCTGGTAGATCTCTTAATGATGATGCAGTTTCCCATCACCAGCTTGAATCTGAGTATGACCGTAGAACTATACCAGAAATAAATTTGTGCAAATATATTCAAGCAATGTTATCAGCTGTAGGCCAAAAAATGCACTTGGAGCTGTATTGTTCTTTTTCATTGACTTTTTGTTGACCACAGGAAAAACAGGTTTTAAAGAACAACACAGTAACAGGGTCTAAAGGAGAGAAAAACTTGTAGAGCCAGTTTGAGTTGTAAGGGTGTGCTAACTTGTGACCCAGACAGGATGGTGGTTTTAAAATAAAATTGAAACAAAGAAGTTCTGTTGTGTTTTTCCCACATCCCCTGCAGGAAATCATACTCCATCCTCTCCACACTCATCCCACACACCTTCTTCCCATCTCCCTCATTTACTGCTTTCTCATATGCAAGATCTTGTATTTTGCTGCTTCCTTGACCATCTCATCCCATCTGAAATACCTCAGGCTGTCTATTTGTTTCTGTTTTATTTATTCTTACTCTGTTTAATAAAACTGTAATTCTTTTTCCTGCTTAATGATTTACTTTAACAAATATTTAGGGATTTTTTTGGTGCCAAATTACATTTTTTTCCTTGGAGAAAGTATGAAAAACTGCCCTAGAGAGACTGATTTTACACATTCAAAATGTTTTCTGATTTATATGATTATCACCATGATAGATTTTTAGATATATTTCTTGGTGCTATAAGATCTCTACATAAGTTATTGAAAGACTTTTTTTTTTTTGCAAGTGAAGTTAAAAATATTTCCTGAAGTTATTTGCAAAGTTTGACCAGAATTAAAATATTGTTATGCCCCTTTTGTCCTCTGTGAAATAGTATTTTTTTTCAGTGTTTGGAGAAGGAAAAAATTGAGCTACTACATGGTTTAGATGAGACACCATCTATAGGGTAGAATTTTGGTACTTCATAAACTTTCCATCATAATGACACATATATCTTTATTAATCTGTAGCTGCTCCCTTAAAACCAGCCCCTTTGCATATCTTTTTTTTTTTTTTTTCTTCAGGTACTGGGAAATTGTTCATTCCTGGTGTTCCATCAGGCATGTCAAAGACAAATATTTCTATGTGCATCTGTATTTGGGCCACCCATCCTGAATATCCTGAATACGTAGCTCAGCTTTTCATGCCAAAAATCCTCTGCACTAAATTTCATGCTGCATTTTCTGTGGGTTACTTAAAAGTGCTATTTTTCTTGTTTTTATTAAAAAGCTCAAACTGAGTTTTATACTAAATCAAAACCATTTTTTAAGAACCTGCTTTAAAGTTCATCAGGTAGAAGAAGTGCTGCTTTGTCTTCACTAAATGATTGTGGTTTCAATAGTAAGAAATTTGCCTCCAGAACTTCTAGCTGCTTATTGATTGCTAACTTGACATATATTTGTATGTTTACAGATTTCTGCAAATTCTGCTGAGATAAATGTTTCAAGACACCACCAAAGAGCTGTTTTCATACATGTTTAAAGGCATTAGATGGCTTCCAATTCTATACATGTGGATATGCACAATTTAAGAATAAAACTGAGTATTGTTTGGAACTATTGTTCCTCAAAAATTCATAAAGATGTCTTGAAATGCTTAGACTGTACAACTTTAATTGAAAGTATTTATCCAGCTCTGATTTCAACAGATGTCTGAACAACAGGGGAAAAATAACCCCCACCCTGTAACAAAACATCATCTGCTTGCAGATTTCCCATGCTAAAGTTTTTATGGCGGTCAATGGTAACACACGTGTACTTTTCTCTCATACTTTCGTAAAACCCACCTATCTTTTTTTAAAAAAGCCTTCTTTTTCTCTTATGCAGAGATGTGTATTTGCTTTGTGTATTGGCTGATTTTCACTTGAAGGCTGAAGGCTTTTTCACACTGGGGACACCTGTTTTTGAACCCCCATGTTTAAGGGAACTGGGGAAAAAAATACAGCAAAACATTTGGATCCATCTGGTTAGAATTGGGAATGTTATGATCATCTGAACATCTGGATAAGATGGTAGCTGCCACCAAACAGTTTGGCAATTTGTAGATTTGTCCCTGCTCAAACTTTCTGTGGATGGTTCAGAGGGGTTTTTGCCTAATGATGTGCTTGGCCATACTTCTGTTCTTTCTGCCCCCCATCTTCTTCACCACCAGTGGGGATATTCCTCTCCTCCAGCAACAGAAACTTCTCTACTGCCCTCCTTGCTCCCTCAAATGGTGTTTTCCCACAGGGCACACACAGATCCTGTTGTTTCACATCACATTGTTACTGCAGCCACAGGCATGTGTCTGCACTTGTCCCGGGGCAGAGAGGGAAATGTCTCCTCGTGCCTGAGCTTGCATTGAGCGTGACCCGCTCTGCTCTGCTCCCCCAGCCTCTCCCAGCACACGTCCTGCCTGCTGGGACTCCAGCACAGCTGCTTCCACCTCAGCACTGCTGTGGAGAGGAGATGGGGTCCTGCAGGTCAGAGCTGAGCTGTCCTGGGTGCGTTCAGGAGGTGCAGGGTGGTTGCCTCTGCCTCCACGTTGGAGCTGCTTTGGAGCAGAGCGTGGCTCAGTGTGCAAATATCCCCTGAGCTGCTGGATCAGTCAGCATCTCACAAGCAGGATGAGACTCTGTCTAGTGCAGATCACAATGAGCAGAGGGACTGGGCTGTGTCTGTGGCCACCGGCGTTGGAAACGCCGTGCGTTAGGTTTATAACAAAAACATTGCCTTAGGCTCTGTTTCCCAGTCAAAACTTATTTAGCAGAGCACTGAGAGCAGCCCATGGCAAGAGGAAGTTCAGTGTGCTGTACCTCAGGCCTGCTGGGCAGTGGCTGGAAACCTCCTCAATGCCACTGTGTCATTCGATGCTCCCCGCGCCCGTATCCGGCCCGTGAGCACATGCTGGAATTCCTGAGCATGTGCGTAAAGTTAAGTACTTAAATGCTTTGCTGAATAGGAATTGACTGAACATGTGCTTAAGTATCCTGCTGAATTGCTGCATTAATCATTTTTACAGCTGACAAAATCACTGCCCCAGAAAAATATTCTCCAATTAGAATGAGCGTGATTATTTCTTTCATTTTGTGAAGTAAGTGCGTTCCCAGTTGCACCGAACGTGTTCTGTTTTCTGTGATATTAGAAATCATTTTCCATAAGATTTCATATTGCTCAGGAGAAAACTTGAGAAACTTTGGAGTTGATCAGGTCCCTAGATTTGGATTTATATTAAGAAAACATTGTAAGAAGAGACATAATGGGCCAAAAATATGCACTTACTTTTTTTCATTGACTTCACCTAAGGGCAGAACTTGGGCCACTGTGCGTGTTCATTAATTCTCTCTTGTGGAAGCTATTTTTTCCATATGTGATTTTAATCTGTTTGTAGATACTGAATGTAGCTTTTCATATGGCAGAGTGTTCCTTTTTCCCCTTATTTCCTTCACAGTCTTTCCATAATAGAGTTTGAAACAAGGAAAAAACAACAACAAAACAAACCCAGATCAACAAACCAAATCCCTTTGTATGTGCAGCCAGTTAAGCAGATAATAATGGTAATTTTTCTGCTCTGGTAATGATGATAATATTGATATTTATCAATAACAAATAGCATGCAAGTGCCTGAGTGAATAGAGTATTTTGCACAGTGGGGTTTTATATCTATATATGAAACATGGTGGCAGAGGCTGCTAGAGGCAGGTGAGGGAAGCTGAGCAGAGAATTGCCTCACAGCAGAGAGCCTGAGAAACAGCAGAGGGGGAATTTAGTCCTAGCCAAGAGCAGAAATAATCCCTGCAGTAAAAAAGCTGCAGAATCTGTAATCTCGATATCCAGCCCAACAAAGACCATGGACCTCTGGGCTCAGCTAAGTCAGCTCTCACTGGAGACAGCGTGGGGCTCAGGCGGGGTAATTTGGGAGTGGGAATGTCCAAGGAAAACCTGCTGGTTGGCAGAGCTAAACCCAGGCAGCCTGGATATTTCCAAGCTGCTCCGTAGACTGCTAGGCAGTCCCTTTGGTGCTCAGTCTGTTTTATTTCATTAAGTCTGCAAAGGGGACTTTGAGAGGCGTTATCTTCAGGAGATAAATTTACAGCTGCTTTGCTTCCTATATTATGTTTACATTTTGAACCTGTGAGTCTGAATATTACCTGTTGGTAAAGCTGACTTTGTAATTATTGATTTTGAGGCTTATGATTGTTCTCTAGACAAGGGAAAGGGGGAGAGGGAAGGATGGTCACAAAACAACCAGCTGTTCCAAGACCTTTGAAGGTGACTTGAACAAAATCACACAGCCCAAATAATCTGCTGGACAAAAATACTGCAGCTTCTTGGTTAGTGGGGCCAGTTTAGGATGTGACCTTTGAGTTTTGTTGGAGTGAGTGACTTGAGGTACAGCTAGAAACGTTTGTAAGGTGTGTCATGGTCATTTTCAGGGGCCTTGGCTGGAAGAGGGACCTGGTTGTGGAGTGATTGAATGTATTGGATGCTAAATCTTGGTGTGAGAGTGACTGGAGAGAGCTTAGCTGCTTGCCCTTGGAATTACCTGTGGTTCACACTTGGAGCATGGCCCCAAAGCAGCTCTGAATAAAAGCAAGGTCAGGGCTGTCCCTCCCTGGATGCCACATGCATCCAGCTCCACTGCTCTGCTCACAGGATCACAGTCTATTCTTCTCACAGTCACTGCCAGATCCAAAGGAGACAAGATTACCTTTTTAAACAAAACAATAAAGCAATAAACAAACCATAAACCCAACACTCCAGATGTCATTCCTATGTTAGATAACATAAAACCAGAGAACAGCCACAAACACACACATTTTTCTATTTATTGTTTTAGTATCAGCTAGAAAATGTTTCTGCAGGAGTGTCCACACTAGAAAAATCCCAACTGTTAGAATCACAACCATGTGGATATTTTATTTTCCTAGGTCTGAATGTATTTCCTAAGTAACACACACACACAAAAAAAAAAAAAAAAAAAAAAAAAAAAGTTTGAAGTTTGCATTACTTTTCACTTGAATCTTCAGCAGCAGCACCAACATGTGCAATCCCCTCCCCACTTGTTTCGCTTGACATGTTTCATGTTAAAGAGTCTGTGTGAGAGACTTTGAGAGGTGTTATCTTTGATAGAGGAATTTATGGCCATTTTCCTATCTACCGTATGTTTACATTTGGAACCTGTGTTGAACATTTGTTATACTCACTTGTTGTGTCTTGTCTTAAATTAGATCATAAACATTTCGAGGCAGGGACCATGTCTTCCTGTGTATTGCTGCTCTATTTAGGCCCTGCTGTTATGGATGTGGAACTGACTGGGAGTGATTGTAACAATAAAAATAATTCTGCCAGGAATTCTTTTGTCCTGATAAAGAAATGTGCAAGTCTTGTTATCAGAACGTATCAGAGAGCAGGGTTCTTAAAAGTGGTTGTAGAGTAGTAATCACCTTTCTAAATGCTTTGAAGCTTGGTGTTCAGGAAAGGGAAAGGACAAAAGTTGTATTTTGATTTATAGAGAGACAAAACCACTCCCAACATTGCCAATATCCAAATATTACCCATAGGCTTGCACGTGCATCTAACAAAGGTTTTGAACAATTAGCCCTAATTGCCCTTTTCTAATAATCTGGTTAACAGAAAAATCTTCATTATAAGAACACACGGCTTGTAAATGAAAGGGATGAAAGCTCATGAAAGGACAGAGGCAGACCATACGTCATCCCACACCTAGGCACAACGGGATGCATTAAGGAAGCATTTATGGAGAGGCATTCCATCAAGTCAAGGTGTCAGAGGACATATGGTCTCTTTCACCATTAACTCCGTGAATTTCCATAACTTCCCACTGGTCCGTATTAACCTCACTTTGTGGGATGCTCAGATTTGTTTGATATAACTTTGGTTTTCCTCTGAAAAAGTCTAATTACACATGTGAAATTCAGGAAGTGTGTAACTAAAAATCACCTATTTGAGCTTGCTTTTTTGCAAAAGAGAAATTAAAAAAAGAACATTTGGGTCAAACAGATAAAAATTCTGTAATCAAGACGAAAATATAATAAATATAAGCATGAATATATAATTTTATCTGCATGGATACCTACTTGACCTTGTTTCCTGACTAGAAAATATTGTTAATATGCCTTTGAAATATAGTGTAACATATTGGTACCGATTTGTTTGATGTGTGAAGATCCATCTGAGTCATTGGTTGTGATCCCAAAGACATCACTGGGATGCTGGTGACTGCTAGGAAAATACAGATGTAGAGAGGCTTATGATGAATGTCAAGATGGGGATCACAGAGCCAGGTAAGGGTGACAAAATAAAATCTTACTTTTAGTCCTTCTAAATGCTGAATAACAAAGAATATCCTGACTTGAAAGGGACCCACAAGAATCATCAAATCCAGCTCTGGGTTTGGGTCCAACAAGAGACACTTCCATCTTTTCACTCCTCACATGGCTTTGGGGACCTGCTGGAGTACCTGAAGCACGGGGGACTCTTCCTCCTTTCCTGGGGCTTTTCTACACTCTCCTGTGCAGATCTATTAGCAGAATTTCTAAATTTAGGTAGAGGAGTGCGTGCTAATCCTAAATGTAAAGCAAAATTTCCCTCTCTGTGGATCTATTGTCATCTCTGAAGATATCACACCATCAAAAAGATGTTGAAAAATCGTTCCTACATATATGATCAGACTAACTAGAAGTTATCATTATTATTTTTAAGTATGTACTCTTTATTTTTGGCATTTCTTCAGCTAAGCAATGATTGTAGCCCAAAACCTCTGTGAGGAAAAGCTTGAATATAATGACATTGTGTTGTTCTTACAAATAATTGAAATACTAAAAATTCCAAGAAGCCCTAATGCTAGGAAGAGGGAGAGGGAAGGAATTTGTGAAAGTGCTAGGTGGGAATAAGAAAGCTTTTAAGACAATCATTATAATAATACCATCATAATAATAGCTTTATCTTGAGGAAAAAAAATCATCAACCAAGCAACCACCATTGAACCTGGGACTAAAATAATCTCTCTGAATTTTCAATTGTCTTAAAGCACTGGTGTTTTCTAAGGTTAAAAAAAAATATATATATATAGCAAGAATACATGTCTTGGTTTTATCATATTATCATATCATCATGTTTTTCATGTTAGTTGTCTCCTGGCTTAGACCCTTAAACTCCCTGAAAAGTCTCACTCCTCTGTCAAAATGAGTTGAAGACACATTTGGGTGAACAAAATATTGGTGTTGTTAGGAGTTTAAAATCAGAGGTCTTTTCATTAATGTTCAGAAGCACTGATGTAGAAGAACAGGAAAACTCCCTGTGCACACCTATTCCATTACGTTTTCCCAGCAGAGAATATGTTGGGATGTCATTCTGCTGTATATTCACATGTAACACTTCTGTGTTTAATACATGGAAAATCCCTAAAATGTTTGCACAAAGAATATTGTTATTCCCTATACATTTTGGCTGATGCTTACTGGGAGGAAAAAAAAAAAAGCAACCATTGGACTGAAATTTGGAATGAAAAGTCAAATGACTTCAGATGTTTCACTTAGCCTGGATCCTAACAACACATTGTCCAGTGTTTTAGAATATGTGCATTCAGAGGTACAAGCTTTTAGAGAAAAATTCTCCATCCTCAGAAAGAGGCTTATCACTGAATCAGGAATTGCCAGTAATGCCTCCTCTGGGATGCTTGTTTTTAAATTGCCTTTTGGGAGGCTTTTATGACTGCATCCACATCAGTGCTGTGATTCAGAGCAGTGATGCTGTTTTGAAGCACATCCCCCAGAATGTCCCATTTACTGTGCAGTAGTTCACTTCCCAGAGTGGTTTTGCAGCCCATAATCTGGATTCTGTTTGGAGAAAACTGAACTGGAGGCTTTGATCAGGCATGTGCCAAATGTTCTCCAACTCCTATTACAGGAATAAGAGGCCAAACCGATGACTGGACCTCCTGAAAGCTTGGAATCACACTCTGGGATATTTCAGTTTGGGGATTTGGGCTAAATCAAGTTTAAAGCAATCCTGCCTCTATGTCCCCCATAGCTCAGATAAAGAACCCTCAGCTCCAACTGTTCCAATCTATTGATCTGCTCCTGTGGCCACAGATGTCTTGAGAAAGTAGATGTAGCCTATGACATCTTGAAAGTATTCCAGATTTTACAAATGTTTTCTGTGTTAGTTGTTTTTCACTTCTCTTTTCCTTGGATCTGGTGCAAATATTCTTAAATGAATTTTAAATTATCTGAGCCTGTGCCTGTTTCTTTTGTTGCAAAATTTAAGATCAGCTTAGTATTTCTTTTCCCCCTGAAGATCATGCTGCACTGTGAAACTATTTGGGCAATTTTTCCCCCTCATTTTCATCAAAATTGCTGTTTATTGAGATATTTCAGAGGATGATATACATTCCTGCTCTCAAAAAGGATCAAAGGGAATTGTGAGAACTGTAAGAAGTTTATCACAACACTTTTGTCCTTGGGTTTTCAAAGCTGGCTAGTCCTGCCTTACAATTGAAAATAACCAGCTCCCAAGCCTACTTATACCAGTGGGCACCAAAGTTTATGATAAATACAAGCAAATTTCGATATTTCTGATAAGTACAAGCAAATTTTGATATTTCTATCTTTTAGTAGAACATGTTTGCATAACAGGTTATTTAAACTGTGGTTTTTAATTTAGACATCCATCTCTCTTGTATGTTTTTCCTTACGTGCTCAGCCTCATTAACCCATCCAGTTGACCTGCATCATTCTCGTGTTGACAAAGATAGGCGTTATGAACCTTAGGATGTCATAAACACCTCGAAAATGTGACCCTACTTGCATGCTGTGGGGAAGGTTTGACAGCATTACACCAGTCATCTGATAAGCTCGGGTCAAAAGTCTCCCAATTGCTTGCCTTTTGTTTGGGTGTCAAGGAGGCAAAAGCTTTTCATGTTTTTAATAAGCAAATTAATGAAATACTTACAGTACACTGCATACATTAACTCTTAGGTAGCTGGGTTTCCTCGGGGGCCATCTTTCCAAAGGTCAGAGGCCATAAATGGAGTTTCAGTTTTCCAGGAAACAAAGAGGACAGTATATTTCAGTAATCTTTTCCTGCATGTAGTTAAGATTCCTGTCTTCTTTTTTTTTTTCCTTCTCCTTTTCTTTTTCTTTTTTTTTTCCACTTTGGCTTACTTTCTAGAGGCATAGTAACACTTGCCAGCTAAGCCAGATGTAGCATTTCAACCAAAAAAATGCACCGGATGCACGTTCCAAGTTTGCCAATGGCTATGCATGAGGCTGGAATGTCAGAGCAGGAGCTGAGGATTAGGAAGATTGTGTTCATGTTGCTCAAAGCAGAGGGAGCCCAGAAAATGTCTCTGGAGTTCACTGTTTCAGCTACTTTTTCTTCTTAGATACAACACGTTTGTTTGGTAACATTTTTCTGCTCCTTACAATCACTCTTTACAGTGTTGCTTACATTTTCAGGACATTAACCAATTAGGCCTCATTTGTAAACCCCAGACTACTTTAGAAAGACTGACTAATTTCTGTAATAAAGAGGAAATAAAGAGGAAATAAAGAAAAGATACTTTTGCTTACCTAAAGGGATATTAAAACAACAGCAGACTAACTTGATAATGTCTCCTGTTATCCTCTTTTCCAAGACAAATCTATGATTTTCTAATTTTTCTGAGCAAAATATACTTTATTATACATTTTATATTAATCATACACCTGTGGCTGGATTGATCACCTACTTTTCTGTTCAAATGACCTGGTACAACAGTGTGATGGAAGAAGTCAAGCTCCATCTCAGTTTCTATGACTATGTGGTGGCTTTCCTAACTTGTATTTTATACTTGTTTAAGCCATTATGTGGTGTCTGCTATCTGACAGCTCCCATTTTCCATCCTCTGCCCCAAATCAGGTGGGACAAGTGGGTGAGCACCTGCTGACTCCCTTTGCAGATGGAGAAACCAAGGGCAAGAAGTGAACTGAAGCCAAAAGGAAATTCACATCCTACTGGAAGCTTGAGTAAAGAGACTTTCATTGACTGCCAGACCTGACATAGACACCTGAACTTCTGTCTCCTAAGGCAGTTCCCAGTCTCCATATTTGCAGAACATCAGCAGATGTCACTTTTACTGGACACCTTCCTCAGTCAGGTACTTTGAGTAGAGAAAACCTTGTTTTTTGCCTGTCTGAAAATGCTTCTGGTGTTTTAAATCCAGGATCAGATTGTGGCATGCTATAAATACAGTTCAGGATGTGCTTTACTGAAATTCACTGGATGCCTGAATTTCCAGGAGGAATGTTGCTGGATGTAATCAAAGCTGGTGAAACAAATTGACTTCTCAGACCTGTGGTCAGGTGAAAAATCAGCTCTTCTAAGCCTGATACTGACAAGGAAAAAAAAGGGTCAAATGAATAGAATATTCAAAGAGAAGGGGGAAGATACTTTCCTTTTATATGACTGAAGGTCTGTAAGTATCTTTAAGTGATGCTCATCATCTCATTTCATACAGATTTCACTCTGACATCTAAACCAGCAGCCGCAGACTCTTTCCCTTGCAGACTTAGAGTAACTAGTGTCTGGAACATTAAACATTCAGCAAAACCCCATAAAATGAGACAAGGAGCTGTAAAACACTGGCTAGAATAAGCTCTCCTTGCTACAGGCCATGCAATGCAGGCTAGACTGAAGCTTGCCTTTTGGGAAGAATCCTCCTTTAGCCCAGGTCACAAAAAAGCATTTCACTCTCTAAGGTTCCATCTACGGCTCCATGCACAAATGTTCCACAATTTACCACTTAACAGATATCTAAGTTACATAAAAGACATAAGAGATACAACCATGAGATGATTTTTATCCCCTCTGCACTGGTTGGACTGCTTTCACTCTAAAATGAAATAAAAAATGCAGGGAAAACTGCCTTATTAACAAAAGCTATTAAAGTAATCTAAGCATCACATTAAGCTTTGCTTGCGCAGCAGTAGACACAATAAGAAAGACATATTATAGTCATTTAGATGCAAGATAATTTACTATTTTTAAGATCTTATAGCATCCTTGCTCCAAAGTTTTATCTTTTATTCTTTGCTGTATCTGAATATTTTGTCCCCTCCCCAGCTCTGATTGCTGGAAGACCTTCCTCAGAGCCTGTGTTGATTCTTTGCTATCAGACTGGGTGGTCGTTTTGTTAGGGGTCTCACAGGGCTTTATCCTCAGCCTGGTTTGTTCAATATTCACCAGCCTCTAGGACTGTGCAGCAGAGCATGGCCTTGTCAGGTTTGCAGGTGGCACTGAGCTGCCAGGGCCTCTGGGGCTGGATTAGGATCCAGAATGATTCTATTAAATTTGAGAAGTGACCTGGAATCCAATAAAGACTGCACTTGAGAGTACTACAATAAAAAGTGGGAAATTCAAAAAGATACACCTGGTGTATATTTTTCAGAACTGCAGAAGTAAATTGGAAGGTTAAAGCAGTAAGTCAGTAGTAGGATGTTATTCCATCCCAGGATGGAACAGGAGTGTGGCACATATTCCTGAGCCTCTGGTGAGATTTTGGCTGCAGTTTTGAGTCTGGCATTAGGGATGCTCACTTCAAGGCACAGACACATCTGAGGGAGTCCACAGGACAGAAACCAAAATGATGAGAGGTTTAGAAAAAGTGACCTATGAGGAAAGGTTGAAAGAACTTGGTTTGTTTAGTCTAGAAAAGCGAAGACTGAGGAGGTACATGATAACGGACTTCAAATATTTAAACGGTTGCTGTAAAGAGGAAGGGGATCAATTATTCATGTCCACTAAGAATTGGACAAGAAATTAGGAATGTCTTTAATTTGCAAGAGGAGGATTCCAGTTTGAGAGCTTTCTGATGGCACTGGAGCACATTAGCAATTTCCACAGCCTCCCTGGGTACTGAAGGTTTATAAAAATGACTTGAACTGACTTTGTAAGGGCTGTTTCAGATCTGCTTCTGCTTCAAAGCACTGCTTAGGACAAACAACTTCTTAAAGCCTCTTCTGGCCTTATTCCTGCAGTGTGTAATATAGACTTGTAATGCACATATTCCTGTGTAATTATACAAGTGCTAAATAAGTATCTGAAAACACTCTTCCTTTACTTACCTCTACAGGTATGTGGTGGAGTGATAGTGGGGAAATATCTGGACTTTGCTGTTTGCTAAAAGAGAATTGCTCAAGAGTTTTAAAAACTATTGCTCAAAACACAGCAGTGGAAAATCAGAACTCATGCCTGACCTCATCTGACAGCTGCTACGGCCCTTATAAAGGGATTAACAACCTGGACATAAAACAAAGGTTATTGCCAGTCATTAAGGTGTGATATCGCTCAGCACAATTAGGACATGTCACAAGTCTGCACAGGGCTATGCCTGAGTGGAGAATTACAGAGAAAAATGGTGATTTACTGGTCTGTGGGAAGAAGGCCTGACACTGTGATGAAGGGAAGGCTGAGTAGGGCTTGGAAATCTCCTGAGAGAAGTTGAAGGCCATTCATGTTGGGCTACAAGACATTCACCTGACACCATGCTTCCCTGTTTTTTTTTACTATCTACGTTATATATACATATATACGTCCTCATGGGATCCTTTATGTCTACAAAATGTGTCTGTAGGATGCTGTGCAGCAGTCAAGAGGAAAAGCTGAGTCCTGATGCTGGCAGAATTTCTGGCTCTGAACATTTCAGATGACGCCTCCCAGCCCAGACAAAATCTGCTTCTCAGCTGAGTAAGGAAGCACTTTGGTAGCTTCTCCAAATCTGTATTTAGCAACTTCCACTCCTCAAAGACACATGCAAAGATGATTACACCCCATGATAGGTCTAAAGGAATGAAGCCATTGAAATATTATTGGTGATTTCTCATAGCAATTTAGAGGCGAACCCATGTGTTCCAATTACAAAAGAATGAGTTAGCTTATAACATGCTAAGTTCTTTTCATTAGTTAATTAATTTTTCACTTAAATTCCAAAAAAATCGTTATTTCTTCATGTTTAAGCTTTCACTTCTACTGCCTTCTTTTGTAGTGCTTTTCTTAATTACCTGCAGCAATTTGCATCAGCAAGGAGCTAAGAATGCTTTGCATGTCTTTAGTGCCTTCCCTCCTCCTTAGCTATTGAAGTAGCTAGGCAGAGAGCTAGGCACTGTAGCATCTGGCATCTTGAATCAGCATTATAAACATTAATTAAATAAACCTCTCAGTGCTTCTGACAGGTGATGAGAGCTCCTGACCTGTGATGAGGTGCCCATTTCACAGGTCGAGGAGATAAGGGTGTACCTGAACTGTGAGGTTTGCAGATACTTCCCGGCATCCAGGTTCCAGGTGCATGCCCTGGCCACATCCCAAATGTGTGCTGGGGCAAGAGCCAGGCTCTTTCTCCCTGAGGACCTTGGTTTCCGTAGGAAGGAGCCCTGAGTGCTGGTGTGGGGAGGGCTGGCAGGCTCTGCTGGGTGTTGTCAGGCTGTGGGCTGTGCTGCAAAGCCTCGTCCCCGCAGTCTAGACAAAACCAAGGCAACATAATGGATTTGAAGGAGGCTCGTGGTGATTCTGCATTAAAGGTGGGAGTAGAGAGAAAAAAAAAATGTTCTTGGCTTCCTCCTCAGGCAATTCCTCCCATTATTTAACTACCAAGATGACCACACTGGTTTTGCACATTTAACGAGTCCAATGCAAACACGGTTCTTTCCCCCATTTTCATCAACTTCAAAATGTTTTATTTTCAGGGGTCTACACAGGCAAATGCTCAATTCAAATAAAACCACAGCAGTGACTGCACAGGATAATAATCTCACTTCATTTTGGAGCAGAGCTTGGAAAATGTGGATAGAACCTGAACTAGTAAGAAAGTGCAACACTCTCTCCTTCCTCCTGGCAGCTTGAAGGAAAGGCCACAGGTAGCAGAATCTTCTCAAGCCCATCTACTCTAGGAACAAGCTGGGAGATGGCTTGCTGAACACCAGCACCTCAATGTTGCCAAATTATGTTCTTGCTCTACAATTTCCAGCATGTTTTAGCAATTAGATCCTGTTTTTCCTGGATTAAATGTCACTTTGTCAGCCTGTGGACAATTACAATAGATAGTCAAGGGGCACTGTACCAATTAATCCACTTTAGATATAATAAAAGGGACTTTACCTTTCAAATTAAAAGTTACATTGCCAGTAACAGCCATTCTTTCCTTGACAGCACTCTTGCCTTTCCACTCTCCCATTTAATGTTTCCCCCCATTTTTCCAGTATCAAATTTTAGCACCGGGCTATTGATTGGGTGGAGTGGTCACACAAGGTCCAGTGAAATCAAAGAGCATCATTTCAGTGGCCTCTTCAGAAGTGCTGGATTAGCCCCGTTGCCCAAGATTTAGGAAGGGATCCCTATCCAGAAAGGCACTTTAACACGTGATAACAACTAAGCTTGTGCTTAAGTGCTTTTCTGAATCAGGGCCCATATAAGGCAGCACATCTAGCTACGTTTCCAGCTAGTTCAAATAGGGTCCAGCTCTTACAGGAGTGAGATTTCCTTTATGATATGTAAGCAGAATTCCTTCCAGTATTGAAAAGACTTACTGAATTCTTCCCTCCAAACAATTGTTTGGAGGTTTGCTCTGTTATTGATATAAAGATTAATTCAAGTTGCAAGGGAAAAAATGTGTTTATGCAAATATTAAGTGCCTGAAAACTACACCACAGCTGTTTAGTTTTGGATGAAAATCTTGGCTTGTTGGATATGATGCATCACCATCTATGAGATTTAGGAAACATCTTTTGTTACACGGTTATTTCAGTGGAAATACATTCTCCAAAACGTTATTTTCCAGAACAAATTCACATTTCTCCGCATTTAACATTGTAAAAATATGAAAAGCTTCTTAGCATATGAAATCCTTGTCAAAATGAATCTAGAATGAGATAGTGACAATGAAGAACAGAAGTTTTGGGATAACTTAAGCCCTTAAAAATTTGCAGAAGGGAATTTTGTGTTCTAATTCCTGGAGAGCTGCAGCCATAGTGAGAGGGTTCAATATACTCATAAGATGTGGCCATTGAGTGCAACAGGTACAACAGGATGATTTAATTTCATATGTAAGCAATATCTGTAAGGAAGGGAAGCTTTCTATGCTGCTTTTTGTCTTTTGTTTTGTTAACTTCAGACCATGCATCATCTCTAATGAGCTTGATAAAGCATAGTAAGGAAAATGGGCCATAATTCATCATGATTTCCATTTCAAAATTGACAACCAACTTCACAAAATAGTCCATTTTGTGACAAAAGAAAACCAACAAATGATAATGGAAACAATATCCTCAAATGAAAACTTTTAAGTCTCCTCAGATCTGACTTTCATTATGGAAAAGTGGGATAGGTTTTGTTAACAATACCTAAAGACCCTCTCTGGTTCATTTAATGAATAAAATATTTGATTTTTTTTAATGCTGTCCACCTTAGAAGAAACAGCACCCCAAAATTTTATTGAGTAATAAGAACTGATATATGGAGAAAAGCAGGATCAGCATTTTAAATTGTTAGAAAATATAACATTAAATTTAATTCTTTCCCATAAAAAAGCTATGGCCCATGCTGCAATGTAAGGTATAAATAAACTGCATTCAATAACAATAAAGGAGCAATCTATATGTTTTGGGGAGCTTCTGAGGCATCTTTATTCTTTGTGCAAATATCCAAACTATTTTAGCTTTTTTTTCTGACTGCAAACCTCTTGGAAATCAGTCTATATTCTTTCTGGTACCTCTGAGTGCTTTAGATATCACACCCTTCACCTTTTAAAGCTTACCTTAAATCTTTAGACTTTCAAATATTTAGTTTCTTGGGAAGGGTAAGGCTTGGATTGGAAATGAAAATGGTAGTTTGGGAAAAGAAGGAAAGGAGAGGTGAAGAGAGATAGAGCAGGGCTCATCACTGGAGCCCAGCACCCTGAAATCCTTCACTTCCCAAAACCTACTGTCCTAAGTATTTGTCCAGTGGTGTCATATCTACTGTATATGATGTTGATAGACCTTAAGTAGTTTTTTTTCAGGATGTGTCATCTCTTTTCAGAGTTGTGATGGGTGGAGAACATTACATTGCCACTCGGAGGTGAACGATCCCTGCCAGAACAGGGTGTGCTGGTTTGAGGTCATGCAGGAAATGTCCTTTATGGGGTAGAAGATTGGTTAACAGCCTGTCCAGGACGGTCCCTTGGGCTGAGCTGTTGCATCCCAAATTGGAAACAAAACTTGCCAAGGAGCTGGGAGATGCTGCCCTTCAAAAAGGCAGGATGTCCCCTCTCCTTGGGCACCATCTGCCAAGTGTCTGAGAAGTCACACCCCACCTGAATTGGGCTAGCAGGGCGTGTTTCAGTTTCAGTGCACAAAACAGATAAGAAAAACCTCTGATGATATCTCTGCTGAAGACAGAGCAGGCACCCATTTTCTGTGAATATTTTAAAATACTCAATTAAAATTAACTGTTTGGAAAACACCAGTTTTTTACTGGTTGATTGATGGACATGCGCATCATTACCGAAACAGAAGAAACAGCAAAGACTGATGTCAACGTTAATTTATGTGAACCTTCTAAGAAAAAAAAATTATCCAAAAATTACACTTAGGATCATTCTTTTATAGTAGTTAATTAACATGTGGAACTCACTGCCACAAAATACAGTATCTTTGAGGCATGAGTTTAGCGGGATTAAAGGGATTTATTAAACACTTATATGGATAATGAGACCATCCGCAGCTACATTACACAGGATGAAACCATACATTAGGGATATAAACAATTATGCTTCAGGATAGAAGCCAACTACTGACTAATGGAGTTAAGGAGGAAATTCACTCCATAATTACCCAGGATTTTATGCACCTTTTCTAAAAGTTCTGCTTTGAGCACTGTCATGAATGGGGACACCGCCTTACAGGAAAAGTTGGAACACAGGAAATACAGGAAAAATAATGGGATTATGATTTATTTTATGTTTAAAGGTAATGTCTTATTTTTTCCACCTTAATAGTAATTATTACAGTCTTCTCTTAAAAAAAATGAGAATGAGAAATGAAAAATTAATCTAAGACCCCCACCTCCTTCAATATAAGAACTGAATATCATCTGTTGTTCATATATTTTCTTTTTAAATTAGAATAAGGAGCTAAGGACATGGCTTTAGCTGATGTTACATCTATTTGCACAGAGACATTATATCATCAGCACCAGATTCTTAAGATTTTCTGTTGTTCCTTCTTCTCACAGCCAAAGTGAAGACTCTTGTAGGGTCATATAAGATAGAGCACAGCCTACAGAAGTGGAAGGAATACATTGGATGGGGTTGAATTGTCCTTGACCTATTTCAGGACCAAAATATCTTCAGCATCAAATTGTCTTAGAACAGGAAAGCAAATAAACAAACAATATTTAGCTGTATTTTTTCCCCCCTATCCTAGTAGTTCCTTCATCAGGAACATATGCAAAGGTCCTCTGAATTCTCTGTGGAGCTCTGGGTATGACAGCAGGTATTGTGTCATGCCTCTTCCTGAACTTCCCTTTTGAGGTCTTCTTGCTGGAAAAGGGAAAAGAACTCCACATCCTCTTACATTTTTTGTCATCCTCTTACTTTTTTTTGGAGACTGAAGCCTCTTGAGAAGCACTTGTTTGTAGATTCCTGCACACTTGCTGTGAGAGGACCTGACCACGTGCATTAAATCCAATGCAAGGTCTCAGATTTGCTGAGCACGTGGTACCACAGCACAACTCTTGCACTGGCTGTGGCTGCCACTGCCAAATGCTGTAGAGCTATGAAAGGTTTGAAAAACCTAAATAAACACCCCAGGCTCTCATGTTTGACCCAGCCAAAAGTTTTAAGTGGAAAAGAAGATATTTGTGGTGAAACCTAGCTCACAGTAACAGCCTGATATTTTCAACAGCTTTCTTCAGCCTCTTTTGTTCCTCAAGGACAGGACTCTAGGTCAGCCCTGCTTGTGTTGCAGGAAGCTGTGGTATCTGAAACAATATTTTGGTGCACACAGGCAGAGGGCTGTGCAAAGTATACCCAGCTTTTTAAAAAGCCTGTGAACCCATGCACTGGGACCAGCATCGAAATCACCAAAATCGGTGGAAAGACTCCAGAGAGCTCTTCCACCCACCAGAAAGCACAACTACGACTTGTACCAAAGATAAAAAAGCAATAATAAGTGGGGAAACAATGAGAGGAGCAGGTGTTCAGCATATTTGAAAGGCAGAAAAGCAAACTTTTATGTTCTAGCAGTGATGCTCTGCAATGAAGCTGAAGTCTGTCGACATCCAGATACGCTTCACACTGCACGTTTGGCATCGCAACAGGTGGCTACTGCCAGATCTACCAGTGAAGAATATTCCAGATTTGTCAGCTATTGCACAAAGTCTTTCCACCAGATGAATTGGATGCATTTGGCAGCAGTCAGTTAGTAAATAAAGAATGATCTGGAGTTCAGAACTATTGTAGTTTTGGAAAGCCAGCTAAATAACGTTGTTTTCGACAGTAACATTCCTCACCCGGAATGGAAGTCCCAGAGAAAATAGAAAAGGAAGAAAGCCCTGACAGTCAATAAATCTGGGCAATGTTGAATGAAATGGTTAAATAAGTAGGGGACTCATTATTAAAAATGTCCTTTAGCAGGCCCTTTACATTTAAAAAAGAAGACTGAGAAATGAGGTAAAGCTTCTGTACAAAGATAAATCTGGTAAAACCACTATGGTAATGTCCAGGGATGGTGTGTGTGTACTCTATGGCNTGGTTTTTTTTTTTTTTTTTTTTTTTGTATTCTATTTGGTCTTTAACCTTCTGATTTTCCACTATGTTGCACAGTCCCAATGGGAAACTTCAGGCTGTTTTTACCTACAAGCACAGCTTTGGCTAAGAACAAGGTTTCAAATTGTAGTCTGCTGGGATTTTACTGTTAAAGAAAATTCCTTATTCACTAGAAATTTGCTGACTGCTTGAAAATGGAAACTGTTTAAGGAACGATCAGTTTGGATGATTTTCCCACTTCGATAAGAATCTGGGAAGAAAAAGTTTGAAATTGCCAGCACATTCCTTTCTGCCATTTTCAAAAGAAAAGCAGCCCAGTGCTAGTACCTACACAAACAGTTCAAAATGGTCAAAACAGCTGTTTCAGTGGCTGGTTTCCTCTTAATCTCTTATTACAAACCATGCTTTTGTGTTTTAGATTTGCAGTCCCATTTCCTTGCTAACAGCCTTACCTGTGTTTCATAACCAAAAAAAAGCTTTGTGTTGTGCAACTTTAGGTTAATTTGCCTCATATTTTTTGCCCTTGTATCAACTATTTTGTTGCTTTTGATAAAATGTTTAAATCCACTCTGCTGAGCTAATGATTCTAATTTGATGGAAGGTTTTTACAAAGCTGCTATATTCCATTAAAAGTGATATTAGGCGATATCAGTTGGTGCTGATGAATTCCCAGCTGTACAAACCCGAGGAAGAAGCAGCAGCGTGTCACATGTGACACACATGTTTTTGCCATTGTAAGGGCCAGCTTTAAGGGAAACTGTGTTTTCCAAGACCACAGCTTCCCCCTTTGCTACAAGTGATGGCATTGCACCAGTGGAGCCTTAGTGGTGTTTGTTTCAAGCATTAAGTAACCTTGGGGAAGCCTTTTTCTTCCTTCTGCCGTCCTTTCGTCTGCTCACAAAGCAGGTTTCAGGTTTGGGCCTGCTGGTTGAGGGGAATGCTTAGCTTGCCTATTTAAAACACAACTGGATTTTGCTATTCAAATGTAGGAAACCTAATTACACATTGGTAAATTCTCTTCAGTCTACCAAACACAGAAAAAAAACAGTGACAGAAACTGAAAGGCCAAAAAAGAGAAAAGAGTCCCTAAGACCTAATGAATCCAAACTAAACACCTCTCCACAGAAATGTCAAACATTTCTCTTAGCACAAAACAAGGCTTAAAGAATTCCCTGCTTTTGTCTCTGGGCTAATTCCTTAAGCAGAGAGGGGGATTTTCTTCTGGGAGTGTTATTTCACAAAGAACTAAACAGCAAATAAACAAAAGACTCTCAAAGAGTGAGAGAGTATAAATAAAATTCATGACTCCTTAAAGAGTTTACACTGAAAGAATGTGGGGGATTATTTACAATTAAAGCGTAGTCTGTGGAATACAGTTATTATTACAAAAATGAATAAGAGGGTATTTCATTTAGCTCACAATAAGAGTGCACCTGGGTCTTCCCCATTTGTTAAAACTGGAGAAAACTCACTTGCTCTCAGAATCATCTATTTGGTCACTTTTAGCAAACTCTTTCTCAAGTCCCAGTCTGGGTAATCCAGTTGAAGAACCTTGTTTATGAAGTTGCAAATTATCTATGTTGTAACTACAGAAGGTGCAGAAGGAAAGGACAAAAAACAGAGAGAGAAAAACAGGCAAGATGAGAACTTCCCTCCTTTAAAAGAGGAAAAACTTCTCCAAAGTAAAAGTTTACTCTGCTTCTCTGTGAAAAATATTCTTCAAATACCCACCCCTTCAGCCAATCCTACAGAAATGGAAAAATCCCTTGTCAATAAAAAGGAGATTTTCTAATTCTTCAAACTTATCAGAATACAAGTTTTTAGTAAAGTAAAAAATAACAAGAAAGAAAGAAAAACTTGGGGCTACTCTCCCTTCTTCCTTGCCAAGCGGAATATGAAACAAAGGAGCAGGTTAATAATGGAGACAAGGTTGGCTGCGGGAACAAATACAAGATTTCACTTCCAATAAATTAGGCAGACACAAATGAATGGTTATTAAGATAAAAAAGCATAGGTTGAAGGAGTCACTTGATTATAAATTATAGAGCAATTAGTCCTCTTTCCCATATCTTTTTTTTTGACTAAGCATTTTGTATTCTGCAGCAAACGTGTCATAAAACAATGCTGATAATGATATTGAAGCCCAAGGCAGAGTAGTTAAATCCCAAATATATATATATTTATATATATATGTGTGTGTGTTTATTAATAGGGTTGTGAGTGACATAGAGGATGTGTACCCATACGTGTGTATGTATCTCTCTGTGTGCACATTCCTGTGAGTGTTCATGGATGTCTGACCACAGCATAAATATCACAAGGCACATCCCTGTGTAGTCCTAATAATTCCTTATAGAAGCAATATCTTAATACAAATTAAAAATGAAATCTATGTGAGTGTCATGGGCTGTACTTTATCTGTCTATCTGACTATATTATGTCTCTCTGTCGTGTTAAAAGAAAAAAAACAAAACCTTGTAAGAGAGGTTAGGCTGTGGAGGCTTATTTCATGTGCCTGAGTGACAGAGGCAGAATTTAAAGCTTTGCTGAATTTGCAGCAAAAGTTTTGATTGAGTCTTACCCTGCCATGCCTGTCTCGGCAAAGTATCCGAAACATTTGGCTGCACGCGATTAAATGAACAGTATTTATTTTTAGCATCTGCTGCCCCTGACTCAAACTTTGCTACTAAGAAAATTCAGCTCTATGGAAAAGAATTTGAATTCCAGCTGGGCAGTTTTCAAAATAAGATGAAAAGTTAAGCAGGCAATTGGTGTGTATTTAGGGCTCAAAACACCTTGCCTCCTAAGAAGTCTTGAAGGAGTTAATCCCTTCTCAAGATAATCCACTAAAGAGCATCCTTCATTATGATGTTAAAAGCAAGGATCAGTGCTGGGGGAGTCTAACAATAGGACAGGGGTGCTTTTCAATCCCCATCACATTCTTCCCAGGTTAGAAACAGAAACTGCTGTTATTCCAGCTGAAAAACAGGACGGGTTTCTCTCTTGGTGTTAAATATTCAAATTTAAAAAGGGAGGGGAAGGAAAAGGAAAAAAAAAGCAATGGCTAATCCACTGCATTAACTAAACTTCTCCCTTATTGGGTGTTTTTCTGCCAATCTTGCTAACTTTTATGACAAGGTGGTAAATGTGGAAGGGCTGTGTCAGCATAACTTGCAACTCTCTTAGGTGTCAAAAGAACTTTAAATAAGAGGCTTGTAAATAATTTCCTGGTGGTAACATACGAGTGGAGAAAACCTGAGGCAAGTTGGTCAAACTTCACTGAAGGAAAGGACATTATAACATCCCTTTACTCTGGACAGGAGTCAAACTTTTAATAAAACATGGATGTAAAAAGCAAGTGTACCAAGATACCTCATGCTACTTATGTGGCTAATATTCTTAATACCTTTTTTTTTTTTAATACAGAGTATCCTGTTTTGAATTAATGAAAAGATAAGAGGAATGTAACAATACAGGGCTTTTTTGAGACCTTTTTGAGTCATATTTGGGGATGACTTACACATATGCACACACAGATAGTCAATCACTTCATGCTATAGAAATTATTAAATTTTGATAATTTACCCAGGTAGAACAAAAAAAAAAAAAA